>JAECUM010016652.1:0-75770 GCA_016617855.1 Megalonaias nervosa | reverse complement strand
TGTGTGTGTGTGTGTGTGTGTGTGTGTGTGTGTGTGTGTGTGTGTGTGTGTGTGTGTGTGTGTGAGAGAGAGAGAGAGAGAGAGCTTATTTAGACTCAAGTGATGAGGGAAACTTTTTGGAATATCTCAGCTTCCAAAAAAAAAAAATCCCCGGCATCTTCGTGCGTGTGATTTGGAACTGGTGGGAGCTGTTTAAAGTCAACAGAGGCAATGACCTGTTCAAAAGATAAAGAAACGTCTGATCGTTTTCATGAACAATTTTTTTTGTTGTTGTTTATGCTGGAAAAGTATTATTCCCCACAAAATGTCATGTCTGTTTGAACGAGAAGGTATCTTTCAGTGGTATCATAAGTTAGGATGATGCCAATGTGATTTACATCTCTGGGTCAGTACTACTTTCGGGAGAGAGAGCTCGAGATAATTACAGAATCTCTCACATTTACGAGGGCAAAATGGTACTGCTGCCGGGGGCGGAGGGCGCGCACACTAGGGAAGGGACTGTAGGGCAGAATGGGGGGTGGGCTCGAGGCCATGAAAGCTCAACATTTTTAGGGGTTCGAGACATTTGTAATAGATAGTAAACTTGCGCGCATTTTAAAGTGAGGGCAAGACAGATCGTCCGCAGCTCTACAGCCACCATCATCACTAATGCGTCCCGCCCGTCATCCTCCCCCAACCGGTCAGACTTTGCGAACAATAATTCGTGAAGGTGGTTGAATTTGTCGTATTACTTGCCTGAATTCCTCCAAAAAACGGCAAATGGTTTCTGAAACATCCTGCAAATATACTCCAACGTCTCAAATGCTTTTCTCGACACCCTTCCTATCTCGTTTAATACCAGTATATCTGTCTTTCGAATTCTCTCTGCTGTCAGAATTATCGCCCTGGAGATGTTTCTTAACTGGATCCTCTTTACCATATCTCCCATCATAAAGGCTTGTCCAGTGATGCAGTGTAGTGACACTGTTGTTGGGGAAATTCGTTGTGGCCATTCCAGTCGAGGAAATAACTGCCACTATTTTCTTGTCATTTATTGATTTGATTATACGCCTGAAAAAGTGAACACGCAGAACATTACGAATAATTTTTGTTTATAATTCCATTGGAAAGAAAATGCATATCTCCAGAAATAAATAATAAATATTATACTGTCCATTTGTTTTTTCTGCGTCATCAGGAACTGCCACTGTCACTCTGTAATGAAAAAATATTTCTGCATGGAAACAAGATTTCTAAATGCACAATTTAAAGAACCTCGGTAGTTGTACTCTGACCTCTCTTGTTTATTTCTAAAAACAGAGAAGTCTAAATGATCATTATTATGGTTATTTAAATGATTACAAATCTGAATTCATGCATGATAGCCTTAACCATCTTAAACAGGAAACGTGAATTTCTGACTAGCACCAGGCATCATAAGAAAACGAAGACATTATGGTTATCATTCCTTTTGGAGTCGACGATGGTACAACCATGTTAAGGTCAATAACGAAACTGACGTTTGGTTCAAAGGTCACGATATAGGTCACTGACATGGAGATACAAACTCCTGTATGGTTTTGAAACAAGCTTTCATAGTAAACTGATAGTTCATTAGCCTGCCTCTCTCTCTCTCTCTCTCTCTCTCTCTCTCGCTCTCTCTCTCTCTCTCTCTCAAGACTCGCGGAACGAAACGGTTGTATTTCCAGGTTGGCAACCAATTACCAACCCAAAGTTGGTGGGTATGATTAATTTTGGAGACATATACACCAAGGCTAGGGATTTTTTTTCTTCTCCCTCTTCGATGTACCTCTTCGAAGGAAATACTGTCAAGAGTGATCCCATCATTATTTCCCGAATCCAAACGTACATTCATTTGTGAAAATCATACTGGATTCAGTTGTTATACTGGTCTTGTAGAGAGAGGTAAAATTTCAGCTGACGACACCTCAGTGCTTATTCTCAATGAATGTAAAGCGGACCTAGACAACTTAGGGCACTTGACGATTACATGACCAACACTCCATATAGTAAACAGCAAAAATTGTTACATGTACTATGAAATTTGGGAAAACAACGTACTTGATGATTAGAGGGGCTTCACAACATATCCAGCAACAAACAGACTAAACACAGAGCAATGTAGATGGATTTGTGTACTGATGCCAAAATCTAAAGTTGTGCAAGGGAAGGAGATATGACGAGAATTACCAGGTGTCAAGAAATGTTGTCAACGAAGATTGGTCAATGTTTTGCAAAGAATGTCAGATTGATCAAAATGTATGTTCTTCAGTGTGCAAGATCGTAGTATCATGATCTTCCAAACAGGAACTATGCTCGGCTTGTGCAAATAATCTTCGTTGCCCAAAGAATAGGAAAGTAGATGATGATGATGATGATGATGATGGTTCCATTGTTCCTGATATGGAGACAAGAGAAGATAATGTGATAGCTCCTGTACAAATACCAAACGTAGAATTATAACCAAATGGGATGGTGGCTGAGGCTCCTGAAGTAATGCCGACACCGAAACAGATAAACTGCTTAAGGTTGTTACATTTAGTGGTGCACCAGAGAGATTTAACAGTTTGTTGGAATCTTAGCAATAACAAGAAAGAGAAGGATCCGAGACAAAGGCGGTGGAATCAGGATATTATAAGTCTTTCTTTGAGTCTGTATTGCAGGTCACCAAATGCTTATCAGGGCCTTAAGTCATCTGGTTTTCTAATTTGCAGTACTACAAAAGTTCAGTTAAACCGCAACCCGGATATGTTGACGAAAATTTGACTTGGATGGTTAGAGAGGCAGAAAGACAGAAGATAAGTGAATTTAGAAATAATGGTGGAATTTTAATTGATGAAATCACAATTCAAGACGACTTGCAAGTATCAAAGGAAGGGGATGAATGGAAGTTGGTTGGCTCCGTGGACATGGGGGAGATAAACAACAGAATTGACGTGATACTTGATGGTCAGAAATTGATCAAGCTTGCAACCCATGTTTTCAAGCCGATATTTCACGATTTGCACCAGAAACATCCACAGCCCACCAGATTTTTCTAAACGTAGGGGAAGGGGTTGACAGACTTGACGACATAGGTTTCATTGTCGATTATATAATGACGGATGGAGCACCGACCAATCGCTCATTTTCTTCTATGTTGTTTACAGACTACCCCAGCGAAGAAGGTTATATGACGAAGAATATGTATGGTGCTAACCATAGGATTTGTATCATTCAAGATGCGATGCACGTTTTAAAGAAAATACGTATTAACTTCAAGTCGAGTAAATCAGCACATGAACATGCATCGGGACGATTTCTGTGTCAGGGAGACAGGTCCGTCATTATTTGGGACCATTTGACAAAGGCGTTCAAGTTTAATCTTCAGAGAGGTTTCAGAGTGCACAGGAAACTGTCGAAAGAACATACTGAATTGACGCCTCTTACAAAGATGCGGAACTCTTTGGCAGTGGACGTTCTCGGGAATGATATGCTTTTTTTTTATCCGATCTTGCCAGGCATCATTGACTAATCCAGCCAGTGTACGGGGGACTGTACATCTCCTTGAACAAACCAGTAAGATCACCGAAGTATTTTGTGATAAAAATCGATAAATTACCGACATTAGTGATTCTCGCCTTGGCATGCTTCATGAGTTTCTAAACTTTTTCAACACCTGGGAGAAAGCAGTCTCTAAGTCAAGCTTACTTGTGGCGGGAAAGCATCTTATGAGCAAAGAGACAAGAGATGACCTGAACTCTTCCTTGAATGGGCTTTATATCACTATTCCACCAACATGTCGGAAGTGGTAGGGCCATCAGTCCAGGATTTTTCAAATCTGACCTGACAGAGAACTTCTTCTGTCAACAGAGAGGCGTAAAGAATGGATTAAACACAAATCCAACAATACAGCAATATGGAGCGTCCGTAAACAGCATTTTTCTTGGAAAACATCGTGTCATCCAAATGGAACTCTGGTCTGAAGGCTTCTTTTTTCTCCGCAACAGTATAGTGTGCTTTGAATGCCAAATCAAAATCGGTTAGAAAAGCCAAACTTCGGGTATAAGTACGTATATATGAGTGGACTTAGAAAAAGATCTGTTAATGAATTGATCAAAGGAACAAGTATGAAATTATGCGAATTTGTAAAGTACTACACAGGTTAAGAAATAATTATTGAATGCAAGCAGTCACTGTTTATAATTTTGTCTTGAAGTAAGGATAGATTGTATGCATTTATCTTGTTATTTTGTTTGTGTTCTTATAAATATTTTCATCAGTTCCAGTATTGCTATTGATTTTGTATCTCTTAATTAACATGTGAACAGATCGTTGTATTTCTATGGAGGCATTATTTGTTTACAATATTCATAATTTAAATCTTACATAAAGATAAGAATAAAGGGTTATAAAACATGAAATGTCTCTGATTTTCTTCCACTCTAGCAAACACACACACACACGCACAGACGGACAGACAGACACATTTCTATTTCCCGTTACTTATCCAAGGTAGTAGTCTCGTAACACAACCAAACAGTAATATTACAATTCCAACTCAATAATCAATAATTAAGTTTTTGAAAGAAACAAAGAGCTTTACGATTGGACTGATCGATAGAAATGAAGGAAAAAAGATGTTATATGAAATAATTGTAATGCCAAAATTACGGTGTAGTGTGCATTCCTTTTTTATTTTAAACTCTACGTTAAATGCCTTGGTAATTTCAGGACCCGATTAAAGGCGCAGCAGTTGCTTTAAGGCCCCCGCCCCGGCCCAGGCTAGGGCCCCGCAACACAGTGACATTGGGAGACGGTGGGCTGGAAATTACTGCAGGGCATCTACAACCCGATTCCAGACCTGCCTGTAACGCTCTATCACTCCTGCAAAAAACGAATCATTAACTAGTAATATGATGTCAAACGATTACTGTAAAACACGTTTTGTCACATACACATAGTCCAGTCAATAACAAACTGTGTCCATCCTGGGTACTTCTGAGACCATTGTACTGTTCCATGCTGAGGTCGTCCATTGTTTTCTGTGACAGGTGCTAATTTTAGTATCAGGATGGTGCTGTACACGTACAGCGGTACACTTAAAGAACCAACATAAAACTAGATTGTAAATTTTCCGTAAGTTTTATTTGTAAATGTCTAAAAGGTATTCTTATTTCCCTTCTGTCCCATATCCAGGTAACATACATGTTCATGAAACATACCTTGCTTATTTCTGCATAGGTATGTATGATTGAGAGAGAGAGAGAGAGAGAGAGAGAGAGAGAGAGAGATGATTGAAGAACAAGAAACATTAGTGGAGAAGCATAAAATTATACAGATAAATGGACTACAACATTATCTTGCCTTTATAAAATGATAGATAAGTGTTTTTCTAATGAAACGCATACTGCTGGATCAGGGTGACCTTGAGATGTCTGGAACCCGTGCATTACTTATCAGACCCTGTACCAACTGGACCACATGGCACACACACACACACACACACACACACAAGAGAGAGAGAGAGAGAGAGATGAGGCAGGTAACTGAAATTACTAAAATTATCAGGATTATTTTGTATACAATGCGAGGACAGTCTGTAAACACTAGCAACAACTGTATGTATGTGTGTGGAGAGAGAGAGAGAGAGAGAGAGAGAGAGAGAGAGCATTTTATTTTATAGAACTTTTGAAAATAATAGTAATATAATGCTGTAACATTTTCATGATGCATTCATTATTCTGAGCCACTTCAGCTAATCAATTCCGTGTTAATAAATTTCCCCAGTATTAAAAGATAACACAGATTCAGCTCTGTGTTCAGTACGATTATTAGACCCTAACGCTTATTTACTGCAGGGTAGAAACTCGTAGAATCCGCTCCTTCTGCCTGATGGAGTCGTGTAGTATGAGGTGCCGAAGCGGACAAAAGCTGGTCCAATCAGAACATTACCATTGAAATTTTAATGTCATATGTCCAGAATTCCAATTACACGTGTTGTATAAAAAATGCTTGTCCTTAAAGTACCATTTTCTAGGTCGAGTTTTTAAATTGTATCTGTTGAATTAAACAGTAGTAGTTCAAAGTTATATTTTCTATGTCGAGGTTTTAGATTGTGTCGTTTGAATTAAACGGCGGTGGTTCAAATTTCAATGTCATACGTCGAGATTTCCTGATTTACATATTGGTTCAAAGTGATCCATTTCATATGTTGAGTATTTTGTGTGTTGAATTACACAAAGTTGGTTGCAAAACTTCGATGTCCAATGCCGAGTTTTTAGATTGTATCTTTGAATTACACGGCGGTTGTTGAAATTTTAATGGCACAAGTCGACAGTTTCAATTTAACATGTTGAATCACATAGATTGTGCTGAAAATTCCATTTCGTATGTTGAGTTTTAAGATTGTATCTTTGAATTACACGGCGGTTGTTGAAATTTTAATGTCATATGTTGAGAGTTTATATTTAACATGTTGAATCACATTGATTGTGCTGAAAAGTTCCATTTCATATGTTGAGTTTTTAGATTGTATCTGTTGAATTACACAGCAGTGGTTGGACATTTTTTTTGTGCTGGTCAGAATTGTTATTTTTATATGGTGAAATGATGTATTGCTGTTAAAAGTAACGTTACACAATGTCCACTTTAACAATTCAAAATAATATAGAGTATTAAGATACATCATTCGTGTATTCAGTTACAAGGCGCCATTACATTTCATGCATTTACAGTTTGAAAGTTACCATTCACAGGTCGAGAATTACTATGAATTTATTCGCTAGAGGTCGCTCTCGTGAACGGACTGCGTTATTTTTAAGGTATCACGGTACCAATTGTTTTTCCATAGACCTCAGTGCTAATGTTTTGTGAAATAAATATACTTTCTATCCTACGTCAGCATGCATGTCACCCACTGTCACAAAGAACAATGTTAGATTGTCAATTTGACAAGGACAGAACCAGGTACTTCATTGCATTTAAGAGAGATAACTCTGCTGGAACTAGACAGGGGTAAGAGTTATCTAGTTACACCAGACACATTTTCAGTCATGTGTACCATTTTTTAAAAAAATCATAAAAAATACAAAATGTGATATAGTTATGAATTAACATAATCTCACATGTTGCCAAGAGGCTCAACATTTTTTTAAGCCTAACAGAAAGTACAACTCTTACATAATGCACCAATCACAGCTAGTTTTGTGGTCTATTTCTGAATGCAGTGTTCCCTACACCTTAAGCTCCGCCCACCTGGGGTTGTACAATTGGTACCGTTATACCTAAAGCCAACCTTAATGTTTTCAATAATCTGTATATAGCTTGGGACTGTACAAGTAACAAGTGTACTTAGTCTCGCTTGTCAAAAACAATTTTATGAGGTACCAAGCTGTGTCTTATATTAAATGTGTATGTAATGGTCTTTGAAGTATTTCAGCTGCTGTTTTCATATTTGTGCTTTACTACCAAACTACATTTTGGGAATAAAATAACTTGTTTCAACTAGGACTTGTATTTTATTCACATCAGCACTTATTGAACTTCACATGGGTGATATGGGATAAATCACATCATATCATATTATGTAATAACTAGGTCAAAGGTCAATGTACCAAATAGTATGTACCTCTTGTACTTCAAAAAGTACAATTAACCTAAAACAATGGACTTTATATTTGTTTGGTAGATGCAGAACTTAACATCAGAGACAGGTGGACATGACCCAATCTTGTTATAAAGTACAAGCTTTCAACACTTTACACTGTCTGCAGATACATGAGGTCACTAACCCCCAGTCCTCACACCACGGTCAACTTACCCATCCTCTTTGTAATACAAATAGAAAGCTTCGCTCCTTTGTGTAGTGAATAAAATTGATGCAATAAGCCAATCTGTCACCAAATATAGTAGATCACAGCTTCTAAGTAGTTATATTGGATTTGGGGGTGAAATTTGGGGAATAAAATACAGAAAAATGCCAAAGATAAACAATAAGTATAGTGAGTCAAATGGAGTTAAAAACAGGAGGAAGGTGTGTATCTAAAAGGGAGATGTAGCTTATGATAAAGGAATTAAAGGAGACAAAAGCAGCAATGAGAAAAATGAGAAGTGAAAGTTTGATGACCTTACCTTGGACAAATATATGGAGGCAGTGCCCCATAGGTCCAAGGACAGTCCGAAGGCACCTGTGCTATAACATCCCTTACATGCACCAAAATTTCAGGTGAAGTGGTGTTCATTCCCATCTAATATAAAAGGGTGAATAATTTAGATAATGTAGATGCATATAGTTTATATTTCTTCTACATAAGAAATTAACAGCAATGTTCTTTCAGTTAAGCAGAAAAATACCTAAACCAAACAAAACATACTTTATCAGTTTTTAAACTTGTAAACTTTCCTGTGAGAAATTATTAAATTGCTTCTACTTACATTTGCATCAAGACTGAGGGCTAATATGATACATCACAAATCTTCTCTTTATTTTCATAACCAATCACTGAAAATGTGAGTTTTTATTTTTTGAAATGTTATATCTGGTGTTAACTGAATGATATACATAAGGTGTGGTATTTTTATTTCCTCCAATATATTATCCATGTAATATAGATGAGTTGATGAACATATGTATTAACTTAAATGCAATTAAATTATCCAAAAATACATTATTGATAAGTGAGAACCTAAAATCCAAGCTTTTGTATGTAGTGGAGACCTCAAGAGTGATGTAGTTTTGCTTACTGACATGAGACAGCATATTTATTTCAAATAGTTCATGTTCTCTACAATGCCATCATGTGGAGTGCAGACTTCCATAAACATGCAGATATGATCCCATGCCAATTTGAATTCTTGCGATGGGATGCAAAGTTTGAAGAACAGTGTGGACTTGAATGGAAGGAATGGGCAATATGTGACTAATATGGTGATCACTCAATGTTTGACCTAATATGGAAATTCCACAAGAATAGCTGGACAGAAATAAATAGAATTAATTGAAGTCAATAGTAGGTTATAATTGGGCTTATACAAGTGTCAATAGGAAATGCTGACTTAAAGAAACTGTTTTTGTCTGTTGGTATTCCCTGCTACTTCAACAAAGGGAATGCCAGAGAACTTATCTAAATAAACTGCATGAACCATTTCAAGGCAGGAAAAAGTGTACAAAAATGGACAATTAGAGCAGGACAATTAAAATCAAAGTGGGAAGGAATACAATATCTTTAATAAATTACCTAAAATTACTCATACCAGATTATCCTATATGATACAAGTGATCTATTTACAAGTGAACCTAGAGTGTTCTCTATCTTGGTTTATAGCATGCCTTACAAAACCAAGATAGTGGTTTTTTTTTTTTTTTTTATACATGATTTATCATGTTTTGCAGGTAAAATAGTCAATATTTGGCCAAAATCAACTATATTATGTTTACATAACTTATTTTGTTGCATATATGCCAATCTGAGAGCTGACTACACATACATAAAGCCTTCAGGCAATACAAGTATATGTCTGTGATAGCTATAGTTATCAAAAGCCACCATCCAAAGTCAACTTGTGCTATTTTCTGAAGATTTCATACATTTTATTCTTAAAAGACTGTCACCATTTGACTAGAAATGTTCAGCATCCATTTGTTTTCCTACATCTAACTAGTACAGTTCATAAATGCCGCCCACATGTATGTGTTTCTATGGATACACTGGGAGGCTGTTCTTCCCTTTAGGTATCACGGTACCAATTGTTTTTCCATAGACCTCAATGCTAATGTTTTGTGAAATAAATATACTTTCTATCCTACCTCAGCATGCATGTCACCCACTGTCACAGAGAACAATGTTAGATTGTCAATTTGACAAGGACAGAACCAGGTACTCCATTGCATTTAAGAGAGATAACTCTGCTGGAACTAGACAGGGGTAAGAGTTATCTAGTTACACCAGACACATTTTCTGTCATGTGTACCACATTTTTAAAAAATCATAAAAAATACAAAATGTGATATAGTTATGAATTAACATAATCTCACATGTTGCCAAGAGGCTCAACATTTTTTTAAGCCTAACAGAAAGTACAACTCTTACATAATGCACCAATCACAGCTAGTTTTGTGGTCTATTTCTGAATGCAATGTTCCCTACACCTTAAGCTCCGCCCACCTGGGGTTGTACAATTGGTACCGTTATACCTTAAACAAGGAGGCTGTTTCTCATTGCTGTGAAATTCAACAGATGAAATCTAAATACTCGTCATATGAAATTGAACTTTCATCACAAACATTTACATTCAGCGTGTGAATGAGTGATTCTCGACATATGATATTGAAATTTCAACCACCGCTGTGTAATTAAAAATATAGACTGTAAAACGTCGACATAGGAAATATAACTTTAAACCACCACTGTGTAATTCAACATATAAAGTCTAAATTCTCGATCCAGAAAGTGGAACTCTAAGGACATGCAATTTGATTCAACACGTGATATAGGATTCCTCGACATACTACATGGAAATTTCAACTGCAACTTTTTCATTGGACCATCTTTTGTTCGCTACGGCGCCTGATACTGTATAAAGACTCGGTGACCATAATGGTGAGAAAAAAGTTTAATTCGCCGGATTGGTTTCATGCGATGGTCGTCCGAGAGCTGTGCGTTGGTACATTACTGTCTTTTGAATGGATATGTGTAGCTTTTTCAGTCTTCTTGCTTTTTTTGAAACGATTAAAGACACGTGACAAATGTCGAATGCAGCGGATGGTTGGGGTCACGCTTGCACTCATTGAGTTAATTTATAGTACCGACAAGGTGATTGCGTGTTGTCAGAGATTTTATCATACTTCATTGATAAAACGTCAGACTCCTGTGGTTCTAATCACTTCCATCTTACCTTTGTCCGTGTCGGTTCGAGTCTAATCCACTAATTCTTCCTCTACCAGTTATTCCGACCGCCATACATTGCCTATCATCTGCTGAAAAACGACGACAGCCAAAAACAACGCATCTCAAAATAACCCTCTCACTGTGACTCTCGCTCTCAACAGACATTATTACAACAACCTGCCACTTAACGGTTTGCCGTAAAGTTACGTACAGTTTTAGGGGAAACAGGAAGAAACGTTCGTAATTCTCTTTAGTGAAACACCCGTAATCACGAACGAATATCGTACCTAAAAACTTGAGAAAATCATGGGCGTACATTGTTTAGTGAAACTGGTCCGCGGGATCCGTTCCCGGCTGGCACAGGTTATTTTCTCCCAACCTTGCGTAAAAGTAAAGAAATCCGTACCTTCCTTTCTGATCTATTTGGGTTTATATATCTTTTGCTATATAATTTGTTTTAGCTACATACATACATACATACATACATACACGCATACGTATAAATTTTTTAACCTCTTTCGCTCTTCGTTTTGTACTAATATCAATTAATTGTAACTATCTGTTACGGTATATAATTTGTTCCATGTACAACAAAACATTTTAGCACGATGAATAAAGAAATAAAATAATCAAAAAGCGTCATAGAATGACTACGTTCTAATAATATTAAAACTGAAACAAATAACTTGAGATATTTTTGTGAATATTTTTATTTGAATGTTCTTTTCGACCTCATGTTGTATAGGAAAGAATCATGGCCAAATCTAACTTATGTGACGTTGAAATAGTCAAAAGGAGAGAACAATTTCAAAACGGTTCAATCACAGTGAAAATAAACTACTCAGATTCGCACATAAATCGTGCTGTCGAGATCCTGAAAACTCGTACAGGAGTTAAAAAATGGCCACATCTCTTCATCTTGAACAAAATAGGTGGATTAAGTCACAATATCATGTCAAAAGAGAACATGTGTATAGTTAATCCGTTTACAACAATTAGCATTGATTCAAGAATAACTCTTATCTCATATTCTGACACATATGTGAAACGACTTCCTTATGATTCATGTACATGCATCTGGAATTACACTGTCTTATTTCAATAAATACATCGTTACATTTTTTTCATATTAATTAATTTTGTATTCTGTATATTTTTATGTACATAACATTCCCGTAACTGTCAATATTCAAAATCGCGAGACAATGTATATGAAATGGACGTCCCTCATACGTCAAAGAAAGACATCTTGCGTGACCTGCCACCTATGTGTTGGGAATTGAGGCTTAATGTTTCATACAGCGTCGGTGGTGTAAAGGTTAGCATGGTTGCCTTCCAAGCAGCCGATCCGGGTTCGATTCCCGGCTGACGCATGTCTTTTGTCACTACCCTGCTTCAGGGTGAATATATTAGCATCTTCGTTTTATTTTCATTTGGCATTTTTAGCAATCCTCAGTCAAAAATGTCAATATTTCATTTCGGCGTGTATGATCTTGTTTATCTGTATGATGGTAAATCTTCCACTTCCTCCGAAAGCAGGCATTCAGTCGTGATTTTTTAGTGATCTGCACATTAACTGTCAAAACAAAAATTCCGGACGAAAATTATCGATCGCTATAGACTTTCACAATGGCAGTTCGGCGTTAGACTGGGTCAAGAAATTTGATATTGGATTAAACTATTACTAGTACAGGGGGAATCGAGGTACGATGAGCAAGAAGTCGAGCGCATTTTCCTTCACCTCCTGTACAGATGTTCAGCTATGAATGGGATAGAGGAGTATCATCCAATAAGTTTTATCCATAAAACTTGTACTGATGAAATTACTTCAAAATGATAATTTATCATGATGTAAATTTTAAGTAAAATAAATCTGAATTGACAGTCGTGTTTCTACTGTCTTTTACGTATACAAAGGAACATATTTGTATGGGGAAAATAGGTATTATGTACGAATTGAAATAAAATACATGTACATGACATACCATACAGACAGATGTATACGAAGTTACATAATTGCCTCCAATCTATGGTCCTCTTGTGCCGTTTTTTGTTTTTTGTTTTGTTTTGTTGTTTGTTTTTTTTCCTCTGCCGGTGTATTCCCTAGCTTTGTTTGTAAATGACGACTTTGTCGCGTCTCTGTTTATGTTTATAGTACAACTCTTTCCCACTCCAGACGGGTTCCCTCTTACATCATAGCGCTCGACAAAACCGATTTAAACGGAATCACCCGCTTGCTTGACTGCCTAAAAATATCAAAGTACGTTATCGCTGAATTTGCCATTACACATTTTTCGAGGAATTGATACAATAATCGTTAATGTAGTTTTGATACACAAGCGCGAAATAAAGTGAATAAACGCCATTTAAAGATATGTGCAATCAAATTCTCCAAAATGACACCTATAGCTACAAAAAGGTGTCTCTGAGCGTGTACATGAGCTATGCAAATTGTGCTGTAGTCAGTTGAGCTTCAGACTCATTATTCAAGGGTCACTGTTTCGATACTCCCTCAGACCAGTTTTGGTCGGCTGGCTCTCTGTATCTTGAGAAAGGCACTTGGCTCCCACTTTCCGCCCATTGCTAAAGCCAATAATATCTTCAAAGTGACATTAAAAAAGTATTTCCAAAAGAGTGATAGAAGGGAACAAATATAATAGATGAGATTAACAATGGACAATAATCAAGGTTACTCCAGATTTATTTTTATAAGGTTAATCGACAGCTATGTTTGGGGTGAATACCTCATGTCTTAGTACCAAACTGTTGTGGAGTTTCAAAAATGAACATCCTATATATATCTGTTTGGTATATAATAATTTATTCCAGCGAAATCAAAACACTTAGCACGATGAATAAATTAATAAAACAAATGAAACAAATAAAGTAATCAAAAAGTGTGAAGAATGATGACGCTCCGATAGCTGCATGTTAAAACTGAAACATAAAACTGAAGATAGTTTTGAATTAGTCAAAAGGAGAGAAGAATTGCAAACCGGCTAAATCAGATTCAATTTAAACTTTACAGACTCGGGCGCAAAGCGCGCTGTCAAGGTCCTTAATACTCGCACAGGACTTTAAATTGGTTACATCTTGTCATTGCTATTCTCGCGTTCATAATCCCTCAAACTTTTAAATTTATTAAGAGCATGGTATAGATAAAGTCTTGTCATATAAAACCAAGAAACCTTTATGCATCAATTCAACATATCCAACTTTTATTAAATTCAATTAGTCAAATGTGAATGCCATTTTTATTTGGGAATAAATCACTTGCCTTACCAGAGAAATGTTTTCAGAATGAGTCTGCATATTTATCTGCAGAAGCAATCGAGAGTTACTTTATCTCTAGTCCTTTTTCAACAAAACAATGGAATGTGTTGGTTATACTAATTTTGCAAATCAAAGGGGAAGACATACTTATATTCAAGTCACTTTAGCATTTTAGTCTGAATCCCCTACAGATTATGCACAAGACAACTAAAATGGCATTTGCATATAAACGGACTCAACAATCTTTTTTAACACGGCTTAGAGGGAGATCAGTATTATTAAATACAAAAGTTGACGAAAAGAAAAGGATGGATTTCACAGCTTTATTATTAGTTTTGATTTACAAATATCATGCTTTTATTGCTATTAGCAATATTAGAATTTTAGACACGCATTAGGAGAACAGTGAACTTCATTTTAGAGATTTCGTGTTGATCCAGGTGGTAGCCGTAAGGCACAAGCAATATCATGTAAAAAGAAACAAAAAACCACGTAGTTGTTATTAAGGTATGAAGGACGAATATAATATTTTCTGTTAGAATTTCCATGTGACGTAGAATATAATACAAGATTTAAGATTTCGTCTTTGGGGCATTTAAACTTAACAGTGAGTTGCGGATATCTGGCATATAATCTTTCAATGAATTTATTATTTAATACAAAATACACAATGAATTTATTATTGAATACAAAATACACTCTGTCAGCTTCGAAGCAACCGCTATACGAGTCGGTATCAAAATCTGTTACTACTGTTTTAAAAACTGTGACGTTCACAACTTGGATAATTCATTGTTTGAACATGACGCAAATTTGACAAGAAGGGGTTATTTTGTTAATTGAATGACTGATATGTTTGATATCGTACATACTTCTAACTATACTGCATCTTCTGCAGGTTATTTCAAGTATATACTATGTTGCGTGAAACTCATTTCTACGGTTCCTAATCATTTTGTTCCAGTCCTGCCCATTGCATGTCAAATTATATAGAGTTTGACAGACACAAAGCACGAAGAGGTCATAGAGAGGATTATATAGAATACAGCAGAAATCTTGAAGGAGGGTAAGGTCGATGAAGAAATGTTTAAGGACGAAAAATGGTGGACGTGGATAAGACAAGTTATGCAAAAAAAATAGAAGAAAGTAAAACAGGTGATGCAAAGATGGAGGAGGGGAAGATGAGTGACGAAACATTAAATGCGAACAAGTCAGGCGAAGAAAAAGTGAAGGAGAGTAAAACAGTTGCAAAAATATAATGAAATAGAGTAAGACAAATAAAGAAAATATAGAGGAGTGTAATACATGTCAGGAAAATACGGAGGAGGGCAAAATGGTCAAAGAAAGATGGAAGATAGTAAGACAAGTGTAAACTAGTTCGAAGAGGTAAAGGTGGGAGAAGAAACAATGAGTAACAATTAGTAATACATGTGAAGAAAAAAATGAACGAGGGTAATGCTTGTGAAGAAAGGACTGGTAAACATGTGATGATACTATGGGGGGAGGGTGTAAAAATATAGGTAATATAAAGATGGAAGAGGGTCTGACAGGTGAATATGTGATGGAGAAGACAGGAAAGAAGGTAGAGGGAAAATTCAGCAAAGATTTTATATTGGGTTTTTGTTTTCATTGGTACTTTATCCAAATAACTTTGGAAATTGATATTGACTCATGTATTTGTTAGAATCGTTGCCAGCGCGAGACAATGCCGCGCCGTGTGAGAAAGAGATATTTGGCGCCCCACCCATTAAAATATTAGTTGATAAGAAAGCTCATAAGAAATTAATTTAAGTTACGACCCCTCCCCAAAAAATATTTTTATATTTAAAAAAATGAAACAATTGGTTCATTTTAGCTCTGTTGTCTCAATTTTGCGCCCGTTTTCTTCACTGCTCGCCATTGCTTGCGCCAGCCTGTGTACAGTAATGTAACAAATAAGATATGGATAGAATAATGATTGTACAATCTAAATTATTTCTTAAGAAAATGATCAAATTTAATCAAGCAAGTATGGTAAAAGCCACACACTTTCATTCCGGTTCTGCTTGACCTTTTCTACCCGAATCCAATTGTCCCAACAGTTGACACCAGATCTGCCTTGAAAAGTTTACCTGGTTTTAAAAAATACATGCACTGGGGCAAGTGCCATATATATATATATATATATATATATATATATATGGTAATAATATTGTGATATACAATAAGCTGACGCATAGAACTGCTACTTCTTAACATTGTAGAGATCACAAGGTGAAGTAACGTGTAGACAGGAAAGCTTAGACATACTTCGGATGTCAGGCAGTTTTTATAGAATATGCCCCACACCATTGAAACAATAAACCGATAAACACATCCCCGTCTTCTATCCACGGATACATTGTTAATATTCTGACAGTCCTGCCTTCCTATCCACGGCTACATTGTTAATATTCTGAAAAGGTACCAAATACTTCTTTTTAATAATGCAATTATTCTACAAAGCCAACCAAAACAATTTTGACTCATCTTTGGTCATGCATGAACTAACAGGTCATGTGAAGGAGTCGAATACCTTTAATTATTCATGGGCTGGACATTGTTAAAGGGTACACTCCATTTTATTTAAGATATATTGACAAAGGACGCTATAAAATATTACTTAACAGCACTTGTATTTCTCGCTAGCATAAGTTTCATAAGACAGGCTGACGGAATCCCACCCACCTAGCATAAAATTGAAGACCGATAAGAATGTAAAAGTAACTGAAAATAATTTAAGATCTTCTCAATCCATCCCATAAAAATCACTTCATTTTCGAAAATCTTTCAAACTTTGGCACCGCGTATGGTTTTATCCGTTATTCTGACAGTTTAAGGAACAGTTTTCCTTGATTTTCAAGCATACATATATATATATATATCATCCGTGCTCTTCAGTATTCCGCTGTCCGTTACGGATCACTGCCATCTCACCTCTGTCTGCGTGGATTCGAGTCTCGGATTCGGCCAATGTAGATATGTGAGAAAGCTTGCCAGTAGCTTCTCGTGGGTCGGTGGTTCTTTCCGGGGTTTTCCCCGGTTCATCCTCCACGATTAATACTGGCCACCATGTATAGCCTATCGTGTGTTGAAAAATGGCGTTAAGCCCTACAACAACAACAACAACAAATCTTCAGTATTCAGTGTCAGGTATACACATGATATTATTATTATCCATATGATACTATTGTATACACATATTTGTGATATGAACGATATTTTTGATATACAGATCATACTCTTTCATATACACTTGATACTATTGATATACATCTGATACTATTGATATACTCCTGTTACTCATGTTATCCACATGATACTATTGTATAAACATATTTGTGATGTGCATGATACTCTTGATATACACATGATACTCTTGATATATGCCTGGTACTCTTGATAAAGACAAGTACTCTTGATATTCACCTGGTACTCTTGATATACACCTGATGCTCCTGATATAAACTTGATACTGTTGATTTACATATGATACTCTTGATATACTCATATTCTTGATATGCACTATACTCTTGATATACACATGATATTCTTACACGTATGTGACATTTGTTTAAAAAATTACGGATTCTATTAATGTTTTCTGGTACACTTTATCATTTTTTTTTTCAAACTATGCGCTAATAGATATACTCTTGTTACTTTGCTAATATGCTTCTACATTTGTTTTCAAATCTCACGCTACTGGTGTTTTTGAACGTATATCAATCTTTTCAAGGGATTTGAATTAATATGAGTTACAGGGTAACTTTCATACTCTTCGTTATTTAACAAACGATGTCGGTGAATTTGATCCTTCAAATTCAATGTAACTTTAGTAACAACACTCACAACAATTTAATAGGCAGAGCATGTGCGAATTATTATGCTCATATTCTCTTTCCACAAATAAATGTAAGCTTTTATTTACCTCGCTTGAAGGTGAGACTTGAACCAGTCGCTTTCTTACAGTTGCCAGTTGCCTTGACATATATTTCTTCTGGTCTGTTTTCCAGATCAACATCTAGAAACGAGAACAACTCTTGGCTGTGTGGTACAAATTCAGATGAACGTGATAATGAACAATGTTATTAAAGGGTAACTCCATGAAGGTAACGGAAAACTTTTTGATGGAAGGAGCGAATGCGCCCTCTTCCTTCTTGATCTACAGCTGTTGAAACACTTGATTTTAAGCCCAACTATTCGATATTGTAATACCACATGTGTTATATATCAAAAAGACCAGAATTCAGGACTTAAAAAATGTTTTTTATAAATAATAAAGGTGAGATAGAACATGCCTTTCAATATCGCATAGTGACTTTACATCAACACAGTGTTTGTCACAACAATATCAACTACTGATAATAGAGAGCAGTCTTGTTTGTGTAAATGCCAAAAGACAATGTTGTAATACACCATATTATGGTGAGATTAACTTTTATATAATTGACCTACCGAGCTCCACCCTAAAACCGGGTGGCTTGACATATTTCTGCATTTGGATTGCGATGTAGTATTTCTTATTGCTGAAATACTAGTGTGCAATGTTGATAGCTGTTTATGTCAAATGTATCGTCCAAAATCAATTTCCACCAAATCGGTATCTGTTTAGTAAGACTGATAATGTCAAATTTATCGTCCAAATTGGCTTACACATAATTGATTTCATTTTTAAAATAATAGTCAGTTTGTAATAGGCAACAAACGGTGCTTTCATATTATCTTCCAAAACGTTTCATTTTCTTTATAAATAATTGGGTTTTTTTTTCTTCACTGAATCAGATGGGTTCCCATTTCATTTTCGTATCTAACAATTTTCTTATGGTCTTTGAGATCGAGGAAAATTTAATTCTGAATCATTATGTTCCTCATATAAACGATGTTACAGCTCACATACATCTGAACGATCGATCATCCAAAGAAGAAAAAACAAGTTACCACCAAAGGAAAGCGACTTACAACCAGTTTTCTTGATGAAAATAAGTAACTTGTGACGAAATATATTAGATTCATTCGTACATTGGTTGTTGATTGGTTGTTGGTTGGTTGATTGGTTGATTGGTGCTGACTTGCGTTTAACAACATATTGACACATAAAAATACCCTTTGTGTCCCCAAAAAGACGAGAGTAAAATGCCTGGGTGTTTATTAAGGGGAGAAAGGTAATGAAAAGGTGGCTTTTTTGTACTTAAAAGGCAGAAGGCCCATGCAAATTTTTTCTTTTTTTTTCTTTAGTTGTATATGTTATAGACAGCTGGAATGCAGCAGATAACAGCAAAAATAAAAAAGCTATCACACGCCCCAGGTTCGATTGTACGCAAAACATCTTTTGAGAAATTTATCCAAGGAATGAAGTGTATTGGAAACTTACCTCAGAAAATGGGAACACTAAGCTTTGCATATGTGCTTGTACAATTGCTCTGATGCATATTGGCAGTCGATGGACCTTATTTTCTCCAAAACAAATCTGTAAGTTGGGAAAACGATATGGAAGGAAGGTAAGAAGCTATCCAGCTAACAAGAAGTCAGTAAGTGAATACATATATGTTAGTATATGAGTGAGTCATTCATTATTGGATTTAAAACCTACAACCCGACCAGAAATTACGAATTAGTATAACAAATGCATGACTGCTTATTCTTTCCAAAATATTTCTATATCTGTCTATTGAATAAAGTCGACCTAAGCTGCATACCAAACATAATGAAACAGCTCGCAGTATTTTAATTATGGAATACATGATTTAAAAGCCACTTAATGTACAGATAGAGGGATTACTTTCATAAGTTGCCACAACTTATAGTCCTATCCCAATGGCACTTCTGTAATAATGCCAATACACAATTTTTAAGCAAACCAACACAACAAACGGACCTACCGAACCTGAGACTGGTTCTCTGATGTGCTTAAAGGTTACTTAAGAAAGTGGCTTAATTTCCCCATTAAGGACGGTGTTATGTAGACCAGCCGAACCCAAACGCTGAGTGGAAAATTTTAATCCATGTTTGTGCACGTGTGTGTTGTCTGTTTATCAGTTGTCTTCCCATATCATTTTCAGTAATCTTCTTCAATTCATTTTTAATGATGTTTTTCACATGCTGGGCACTTGTATGATTCTCAAAGAAAAGTCACTGAAAATAAAATAAAATCTGTAGACATAGAGAGATAGAAAAAAAGAACTAAGTGAGAAAACTTCCTGATTATTAAATAACTATTCTCAAAGTCCATAACTAGAGAAAATGTACCACGGTCTCTCTATCTCTCTCTCACTCTCTCTCTCTGCCACTCGTTTTTGCGGCACTGCTCTCTTTTGTATATGGATTAAGTTTATGATATTAGGTGACACATCAGTCCTTCTACCTATCACAGATTTTAACTGAGAAAGCAAGGTAATTACAATATTCTCACTTAGTCTTATGGCCAAATGATTTAAGGAAGTAAGGTATTTACAATATTTTCACTTAGTCTTGTGGCTAGATGAGCAATGGATGCAATTCAGTTACAATATCTTCACTTGGTCTTATGGCCAGATGAGTTGTTGATGCATGTCAACTACAGTATTCTCGTTTGGTGTGTGTGTGTGTGTGTATGTGTGTGATTTGGATTTTTAATGCAGCTATAATAAATTTTCAGTCATATCACTACGATGTCTGCAGTGTGACAGTTTATAGTGATGTCTAGCACTGGGGCATCACATCACAGACATGCAGCATGATGTCCCACCTAGTCACATTATCCTGACACCAGACCGACCAGTCCTAACACTAACTTCTTAATGCTGAGCGCCAAGCGAGGCAGCTGTTAGTACCATTTTAATAAGTCTTTGGTATGACTCGACCTGGGTTCGAACCCGCAACCGAGGTGGATGCTCTAACCACTTAGGCCACCGGAGCGGTAAGTAATGTTTTTAGCGAGAACAGCAGGTTTGAATCCCGTCTTATTAATGGAAAATGAGATTAAATGTACAATACCAGAAGTGGTATGTATCTTGAGAAATTGTAGTTGAACAACTGGTGCTTAATTTCTTAATTCGCGTTATAGCTCTACTTTTCAATAATTTTTGCCTCATTCAACGAGCTGTCATATAACTTCCATGAGCTGGATGCCTGAAATGTTAAGAGACAGGGAATTTTAAAAATATGTGATTTTTCGTCTGGTTAAAATGTGTTACGCTCCGCACAGGTCGCCGGCATTTTCAAAACATTTTCTGGCTTCTTAGAGGTCTAACTCATAAAACTTTTTGATGGTTCCGTGAAAGAAAACAAATGTCTACATTAAAATGATGCCTAGTGACAGAAAACAAATGTCTACATTAAAAAAATGATGCCTAGTGATAGAAAACAAATGTCTGCATTAAAATGATGCCTAGTGATAGAAAACAAATGTCTACATTAAAGTGATGCCTAGTGAAAGAAAACAAATGTCTACATTAAAACGATGCCTAGTGAAAGAAAACAAATGTCTACATTAAAAAAATGATGCCTAGTGATAGAAAACAAATGTCTGCATTAAAATGATGCCTAGTGAAAGAAAACAAATGTCTACATTAAAATGAAACCTGGTGGAAGAAAACAAATGTCTACATTAAAATGATGCCTAGTGACAGAAAACAAATGTCTACATTAAAATGATGCCTAGTGAAAGAAAACAAATGTCTACATTAAAATGAAACCTAGTGAAAGAAAACAAATGTCTACATTAAAATGATGCCTAGTGAAAGAAAACAAATCTCTACATTAAAAAGATGCCTAGTTTTGTGAAACGTACAAATCTAAATGTGAATATCACTAAAAAAAATACAAAGTGATAGAGTACTAAATTTTGAGAATAGCACGAATGTAAGCAAACGTCGATTTGATTTCGTGTGGTGTTTTCTCAAGCTTGGATTTCATTGCTTGCCATATATTCTCAGTAGTACTGAGATCCGAAGTATGTGATGGCTAGGGACGGCTTCAGTGGGTTTTTTGGGGGGTTTTTTTGGGGTTTTTTTTTTTGTTTCCAACTGTTTTGTCCCTTCAGAAACATGGACAAATCATCTATCTTCCATAAAGGGCTCTTACCCCACTGGAAGCTCTTTTTTCGCTAGCTCTTAAGCCTTTTTCATTAAACGTGATAACACAAGCGTCAGAGCATTTTTCCCTTCACTGAGGTACGATTTCCAGCACTGTTGGAGATAAACATCGGAGTGGCACGTGTGCACTGTGAAGACCTAGGCATGTTTTTTTTTCTCCATTTGAACTTTGCCGGAAGTAGCTTTAGTAGTAAAGGAAAAGGGATCTTCTAGATTTTAATGTCCTTTCCCCCTCCCACCAACCCCTCCATCAGAAAATATTTGTAACGAACCTGTATCTTAACTTGGAACAGATTAGAAAATATACTTGTCAGGAGAAGGCCCTCTCTCCCACTCCAGAACGGTCTAACAGTGTTTTCCAGTAAAGGGAAATAGTGTTTCTAGATTTTAGACCCCTTCCCATATAAAACACACCCCCTGTTTTATACATGTTTTGTGTCTAAACAGAGACTGCAGCGTTGCGATCGATAAATCTCTGCCTTTGCTGTTATGTACATGTACATTGCTCTCTGCCAGTGAGACTGCAGTGTTGCGATCGATAAATTCCTAGGATATTGTGCAATAAGAACCTTCCAGAAAGATGATGCAGTGTTGTGCAATAAGAACCTTCCAGAAAGATGACACAATGTTGTGCAATAAGAACCTTCTGGGCTATATAAGGCAGCCCAAATGCTTAGTCTGCTGAGATGTGCTTCGCTTGGAGGATGAAAGGTAGGTGATATTTTTCTTGAAAATTTAGGTCCTTTATTTTAACAAGAAAAAAAAATATTTATTATTTCGTTCAGATTTTCATAGGTTTAAAGAACTTCTTCGCCAATGATTAATATTTCTACAGTAGCTACCAGAAATAATTTGTCATCGTGTTTATACAAATAAAACTTAACTTTTCCATTTACTTTTCGATGACATTCAAATAACTATGTCGTTGTTACTCTGTTGATATAATACTAATAACCTTTTGCAAAAGCCTTCGAGCAGTTTAGGTCAGTATTTATTTGTGTATACTTTTCTTGGCTGATCGGATCGTGAAGATTACTATATTTTTGTCTGAGATTATCTCTCAACTTTTCAAGATCATCAAAGTATTTGCTGTCATCTGATTTAATAAGCGAGAGTTTTATTCTGTCAAATTTACTAAAACAAATACCTGAAATTTCATCATTAAATTCAAACTGTAGTGGTTGGCCGTTAATCATCAACACTTTAATCTTACTATTGACTCCATCGGCTAACGTTAAATTTTCAAACATTATTTCTAAAGTTTAGACAAAATTTGCGTAGTGCCCAGTAGCTAGTGTATTAACCCCGTGCGCGCAATAGCGTTTCGTCATCAAATTTACTTAGTCCACGTTTTATAATTGTATCTGTTTCAAGTTTGTGATGATTCGATCAAATAACATTTGTTTTAATAAAGCTGACATTATTGTTTAGTACTGCTTTAAAATCGTCAAATTTCATACATTTTTTTTTACATGCCCACGAGGAATACCTTTTGCTTTTTTTGTCAGTTTATCTTCATCTAAAATTACGGCGTACATTTTACTTCTTAGCCCGACAAATTCCTTAACTATCACAAGCATAAATTCGTCCTTAAATTTACCAATAACTTCCTTGTTAGTTGGATCATGAAATCCACTACTTGCTGGATAATCCGATAAATCAAATAGGTCACGGTGGTCATAAATAGCCTGATAGACATCTTCACATTTTATATCATAAACTAGCTAATCTGTATCTGTAAACAATAAATTTGAATCAGGCCAGACTCTCTTAACAAACCCGTAGTCAAAATCATACATCAACCACTTTCTTATATCCAACACCGACGCACCAACATAAACTGGTTTATTTAACTTTAAATTTGTCTTTCGTCGTTGTATTACAACAAGACTGTCGTTAAATATTTTCATACTGACAAAACCGTCATCGTTAACTAATTTATTTCTGCGATGTATGTCGTTTACTTTTTCAATATTGACACGTTTTCTGTTATTTTCCATCGTCTTAACAAATACGGAATTGTTCATAAGTTTAAAGAAGTTTTTCTCAAATTCTGTCTTAGAGGTGGCCCGACGTTTGGTATATAATCTGCCATCCGCCGAGATTGTTTGAATTTTAACACGCGATGAACCTTCCTAAGGACTAAGCCGTGGTCGACTGCTTGATTTAGGTTTCTATAATGCAAAACGTAATTCCGTTTACTGAGGAAATTTGGAACTAGCTTATTAACAATCGAATTTTTTGCTGTTGTCGCTGCCTGTTGTTCAGGTGATAATAAACTATAGTTTATTTTCATGGAATATGCACAGAACGGATAATCGTTATGTAGGTTGTGAAGTGACTCGGGATAATCGAGATCAACTTAAACCAAATAACTGACATCGGAAAAATCATTATTGATTTTTCTGGGGAGATTTTTTTCAATTTCGCTAAGAAATTGATCTGGAGTTATCGAATGTAATCCACTGCACTGCATCAGCTCTGACATTGCCCAACCATACAAATTATTAGGCTCCAGATAAATGATATAATTTGACGGTAAATTTTTATTGTAATTTACCAGATATTTGTTATTAGCTACCGCATATTTTTTTTTGTTATGACGCTAATTCCGCCGCGAATCCCTTTTTCAATAAAATTAAATATATCAACATCTGTTAAGAGATCCAGTTCTATCTTACTTGTTTTTAGCAGAGCATCCCAAGATAGTCCTAAAGCGGAATAATACCAACAAGGATCTAATCCATAATTTTCATAACTAACTCGACGAAAAGTCTCGAAAACAGCAGCTAGTAGTAATACATCTGTTTTCAAATAAATATCATGATAATCACCAAATGTCTTGCATCTGAATTTACTCCAGATATCTTGTGCGTAACTATATTCATCATCTGATATACCTTTGCCTTTTAGCTGAGAGTAAAACTCATCTTTGCCAGGCAGAGAAGTTTCATCAAATCTGCTCCAGTCGTCGAGATACTCGTACGGAAAAATACCTTTTTTTTTGTCAGATTGACGTAGTTTTCATCAAAACAACTTTTTAGGTTACTGAAATTGTTATAGCCTTTTACAAGCTCGTCCAGCGGAGCTGCCATAAATTGCAGACTGTCAATGAAACGTAATTTGCCAAGAGTAACTGACATATATTTTTCAAAATTATTTGGTATACATTTTACTACACTGTCGAGTTTTAGCTTAGATTTTACTTCCTCGTTGCCAAAAGCTTCCATTATAGTATGGCTATCGTAACCACGAAAATTATGTAAAACTACCGGAATAAATTTTGGAGCATGAAAATTCAGGTTACAGCTGTTACGAGCTGCTCCGCGATACTTGCCAGTTAAATGACAATGATCTCGCACTTTATCATCACCTAGCAACTTTTCTCAGATATGGCAATTAACTGCCTGGCTGAAAAGTAGTTGTTTTTTGGATGTTATTTTCATTGCAGCTGTTTTGAATTTCGATATTTTATTAACTTCGTCCATTAAATTTTTTAATAACCACACAGCCGGACTTTCAAATTCGTTATTGATACATTTGTAGAACTTTACGGGACTTGAAAAATTATCATTGACACAACAAACTACTTTGTAGGAAACTCCGCAAGGAACATGTTGTATTTTTCTAGTGCTTGATTTATTTGGATCATTTTCTGCACCAGCCACAGGAACAAGTAGACACTGAAAATCTGCATAGATAATGGGATACTTGGCTTATGATTATAATTTTTAAATTTTAATACTTTTTCTTTCTCTGTTGGCATGGTTATTTTTTTAACATTAACACTATATTTAACATGCTCTTGTAAATTTTCAGGTTTAGACAAACCTTGCAAACATCTGTAACAGAAATATTTTTTCCATGGTGCTTATTATACTGTCTGCCAACTAACCCGTTAAAGTTTTTTATCCAGCAATAATGTCCTTTATAAAATAACAAATTTATTGTCAACTGCGTAGCATCTTCTGAAATATATCTCGGGTAAACATTTTCTTGCTCATCTAGTCCGAAAACATTTACTGAAATATTGTTTTGTTTTTCAAACGTTGGTATTTGATTTTCTGCAGCTGGAAAAGTTATTCCGTGAAAAACCATCTCGCTTCTATACGGCAAATATTTTTCAACTTGCTTGGAGTTGCAATTTTGAGGATGTCTTGCAGATAAAATTGCCCAACGAAAACACTCATTGTCGCTGTTTTTGACATTTATACAACATTTTTTTTTTTGTTTTTAATTTTTTGAGGGAGATCAACATAAGAACTACCACGGAGCACGTTATATTTCATTGTGTGAAATAAAACTTATTTTATCATTTGAAATTTCCAACCTGATCTTGATGCGGTAAATTCCTCTAATTTTTTTTTATTAATTTCTTGGTGTTTTTCCTCGGCAACTGTGGCAATATTTGTTCCAGTTAATATTTTTCGTGATTTAGCAGTTAAATATGGCTCGGCAATTTCGCTGTCGAAATTTGTATTTTCAGAAATTATATCAAGTATATCTTTTTCGATTTCACGTAACTTTGATAATATTACATGATATTGCTCTATCAGTTTGATACTTTTGTGAACTGCAAGTTCTTGAACTATAACAGGTTGTAAAAGATGAAATAAATTTGTGGAGTTAAAATTTGCTGAAACATTTTGATTATCAAATTTATAACTCTTATCATAGCCTGAAAATGCTGTAGCAATTTTTTCAACATTTTCGGATAGGCGCTTCTTGGCAATATCTCGCAATTTTAACATTTTATTATACAATATTCTTATATATAATTGATTTTTTTTATTTATTTTTCAATTAGAAGTATGAAAAAGGCTATGATAATGTAATGACAGAAAATATAACAGCAGCGGAACAGGAAGAATATCACGTTCACCCAAAGTACAACTTGTATGTTGGAAATGCACTTGGTTCGGTTATTCATGTCATGTACGGACAACCTTTTGGTAAAGCAACTCCAGCTGGAATTAAAATTTCAGTAAAGGGACATGATACAGATAGGACTGAAATGTTCAGAAAAGATTTCATATATTCTTTGTTCTGCTGAGATATTCCAGAAGGACAGCGAGTTTATAGAGTAAACTGCTCAGTTACTGACGATAATATTGAAAATTTATCATTACAAAGTGAATTTCAGTCTCATCCTGTGTTCGATTTATATGAAGCGTCTGACAAAGGAATTATTAGGCATAAAAAAAAGAAAAAAGTTTGTTGGTTTTATGCAAAATAGCGGATATTTGATGGTAATTGTTAGAGGAGCAAAAACAGATCGAGTTCACTATCAATCACACGTTTGTTTACGAAACATTCAACGGACCAATTCCAAATAATCTAGTTATTGATCATATTAATAATATTAAAACAGACAATAGAATTGAAAATTTAGATCTAGTTACACAAAAAGAAAATAGTAGAAGAGGAGCCAGTTCTGATGGTTCCAATTTTAAAGACCCAAAACCAATTATCTCAACAAATTTAGAAACTGGGGAAAAATGAAATTTAAGACAATAACAGCTGCTGGAAAATATCATAAAATTGATTCTCGCACAGTACAATTTGTAGCAGATGGTGTTCGGAGATCAGCAACATCAATGACAACCTTCGATAGATTTATTTTCAAGTATATTTCTTAATTCTGTTTGGTAAGACAATTATGTGCAAACATCAGGATATCATCACGATCAAATTTTAGTGTTATTAAAGCACTATCATAAGTTTATTTTTATCTGCTGCTGTTAGAAGTACTTTATCAGAATCACCTTGCATAACATTAACGTCAACAGAATAAGCACTATAACCTGACAAACATTTTCTAACTGCTTCAGCTAGTTCTTTATATTAACTTTCTGATGATATTTCGTTTCTGTTGCCATTTTATTATTATAAATTAGATAAAAATATAATATCGACCTAATGAAACGGCTTGCTGATATATATCCCAATGACAGTGTTGTCGACAACATGGTAGTTGATGATAATTTTATACCAAAATATAACACTATCTCAGACAAATCTGCTGGTTATAGCGAAGATGAAATTTTATTTAACAACGAATCCGACGACGAAATAGTGGATGTCGATGACCAAAAAAAAAAAAAAAAATTACAGCAGACCGACAACTGGACAATATAATGTTAAATATCATCGCTAAAATAAAAAAAAAAAAAATTAATTTTACTGTTGCCAAGCAACAAATATTTTGGCAACTTATAAAACCGTTTTTAAATCTAAAACTAACTGGCCAGCAAAGGAGCATAAAATACGATTTTATTTTTGTTAAAATATTCAACTTTATGCCAGTCGACAATGCAAGAAAATTACTTTCAATTTCCATGTGTAGACCGGTCAAATGTAAATCTGTACTTATGACATACGAACAAATATTTATTCGATCAAGATCAACCGAGTTGGCACCCAAATATTAAATTTATCGCTATACCCGCGCCACTTGACGAGACTTTTGTTGCCGCGCTTTGTAATAACTTTTTCAATAACAAATATATCTTGTTCTGTTTTCTGAGGCTCTTTTCGTAAAAACTGCCAGTTACAGGTTTTCCAGCTAGATCTTTTAGTGCATATGTCACTGGTATTGTTAAAAGTACTTTATCAACAACAAATACTTCTTCGCTCCAGTTTGGAGTAAATCTTTTCTCAAATGTTTTCTTCGTCAGAGAAATTTTAACTCGATCACCAACTTTAAATTTATGCCAGCGGTACATATTTTCAGTTGCTAATATCGGATTTTTAATTGCGTTGTTTGGTGACATTTTGCTGGTTCGGTGTTTCATGTTATTATATTCGTCAACAATATTCTGCATAGATTGTCAATATATTCATTTGTATTTTTAGCTGTCAAATATTTGTGGATTTTTTCGTTTAACGTGCGATTAAATCGCTCAACGACAACGCTTTTACCTTCATTTCCAGTGACATATTTTTTGATGTTATTTAGTTCCAAAAACTGCTCAAATATTTTATTAAAAAATTCTGCTCCATGAGTCCAGATTCTGTTTGGTTTTCTTTCTGTACTTGTTATTATCTGTTTAAGCGCTCAGTTATTGTTGTTCCTGTTTTATCTGAAACCGGTACACTAAAAGCATATTTGCTAAAAACATCTACAACATTAAAAAGATATCTTTTGTTATCATTAAATTTACTAAGGCCTGACATATCAACTAAATCTATTGCCCAAATATCATCAACGGCATTTGCGACAACCTTACGTCGTGGAAACTTTTTTTTTTTAGGTTTGTGTAGTTCTGACGCCAGATCATCATACAATTCCTTTCCAAGCCCGAGTTTATATTTTGCTCCAATAAAGCCCTGCACCAGCTTTCTATCGAATCTCTCTCGCATGTTTGCAGGTTTCATATCACGAAGTTCGTCCAACATTACTTTGTCACAGCCGACCATATCTTCTTCGTTATCACGGTAACAAATGTCGTGGCGCATTGCTATTGCATCAACTTGATTGTAAGTCTCTTGTCCTGGCAGCGGATTATCGTCCTCGTCAAGTTGTCTGTGTAGCAGATTATAATGTCCAGTATATTTATGGCTTGGCAATGTCCAACTGCCTTTTGGTTTCGGCAATTTGCCAATTAATTTATGTATGTCTGTACCTGTTCCAATTATTTCCCCGTCGATTACAACGTTGGCAGTATGTAACAATTTTATTTTGCTCCAGACAGATCTTTATCATAATCGCACTCGCATGTCATTATTTAATTTATAACCGATAAAATATTTTTCAGAAAAAATTTGTTCTGAAAACTTTTGTTTTTTGGTCAAATTGTGACGTTTTTTCGACCATTTTGCCTGTTTTTTGCCTGTTTTTCTGGTCAAATTTCTCGTTTTTTTACGGGTCAAACCCTGAGCACTTTTCAGTATAAATTTTAGCATTTTTTTTATATTTTCTTCAAAAAAATCGACGAGAAAAACAAGATAAAAAGAAACCCAAGAAAAATAGACAAAAAAGGAAAAATATCAAAAAATGCTACAGTTTATATTGAAAAGTGCTCTGGGTTTGACCCGCAAAAAATAAGAAATCGGACTGATTTTCTTTGATTTTTTTAAAACCATTTTCTCCCAAAAATTGGTCAGAAAACACAAAAATTGAATTTTTTTTTTCAGTCGTCTTCTAAAGTAACGTCGGGGCATCCAGATCCGGACAATTTCTTTCAAAACATACTTTTTCTTTTTCCGCAGATCGCACAAGTACTCCTTAATATTATTGTATTGTTCTTTGCTTTTTCTGTTGTTTCATCAGTATTCTCTGTTTTAGTTTTACATCTGAGACAATATGTTGACATTTATAACTACAAGTTTATACAAAAATTTACCGCAATCTCATCATTGTCGTGAGATGGTCGTTTGTCAAACTGTAAAATAAACTTTAAAAAATCGGGGGATTGGGACATTTGTTTTATAAACATCATGCAAAAATATCCACAAGCTGATGTTCCAATAGGCTGAACTTGATTAGACGAATAATTTATTATTTTATATTTTCGAGACATGTATTTTTTTATTGCGTCACTTGGTGGAAGCCTAAATGAGTCAGACTAATTGATACCGTAGACTGCTACCCAATGTGTACCAGATCCGTCTTTGAAATCTTGTATATTTATCACACACGAACCTAGCGACGGTGTCGCTCGCGATTCCATCACCGCTAGTGCATCTTTAGAATAAACTCCACCGAATTCTGGAACTGATCCTAACTTACCTAGTATGTCAAAGTTACTTAACGCGGTCCAGTTCCTGGCAGTGTTAGTCCTCGGCCGATTCCCAGTAGATTTGGCAATAGACTTCCCGCTACTCCCGTCGGCAACGGTCCCATAAATCAACCTTTGTTTGTTTTTCGCCGAGATCGCAGTGTCTTTTTTTTTTTTATAGTCTTTCTTACCGTTTTTCGTTTGGCCATTATATTTATCTTTCGACAAAAATTTTCTTTATACCGTAGCCAGAGACGGCTTTTTTCGTTGCGCCAGATGCTGCTGCTAATCCTAATGTACCAAGTACTGGCATAATTTTAGGTATTAACGTTCTGGCCATTACAGATAGTGCCGGCCCGAAGAAACCACCATGGCGGGACATCGCAGTTATTTGTGTGGGACTTAAAGTTAGTACAAAAGGTTTTTTTTTTTGCGATCGTACCTGTTCACCTGTTTTTTGGTTAACAACATTTTTGTTAAAGTACCACTTTCGGTGTCGGGTCTTATTTTTAATGATACTGGCCGACCTTTTTATAAACCTTGTCGGAATTTTTTAACTTGACCATCAGTCAGATATATCTCTTTTACAATATATTTTGTCATTATATAAAGGTTGTAGATTAAACTCCAAGTTTTTCAAACTTGCACTGACATTTTACCTTCGACAGAATCAATTGTAACAAATCTGTCGCAGATCACTAGCGCGTACACATACAACTGTACTGGTGGAAGCATACCAAGTGTCCAGGTAATTTCAATATCATCCGTAGAATCGACAACTTTCTCGTTGTTTTTACTAACATCAAAATAAAATATTGGGTAAAGTGTACGAAATTCTTCCATAGAAATTTGAGATCCGTCTCCGACATCCTGATATTTCTGCATTGCATCCATAAGATACATGTACGGGCTAGTAATATTTTTATCAGTGTTGTCTGCAAGATTACATTCTATCGCTTGTTCCAGATACTGCTTTGAATTTAGTCTAGCACATATTCGTCTGACGTCGGCGTTATCAAATATTGCATTATTTTGTTGTTGGTTACCACGTCGATCTTGCCGCTGAAACACGAGGAATAATTGCCGAGGTAGCTGTTCACTTGATGTTGTTGTGACGCGCCATGTGTAGTCGGGGATATTTGAAACAGCTGTTTGATATATTTTATGTTGCTGAAAATAAATTCTGTTTGTGTGTTTATCGAGTATACTATTTTATTCTGTCATTTTAGTGACTGACGGAGTTATCCGTGGCATCCACAGTGCAAGTTTGTTTATGATAAACTGACAATCAGCTCCGCCTGACCTAAATAGGCAGTCGTTTTGTTCTGCTCGATCTAAAATAGTGTATGTTTAACTCCACGAAATACTTTATTGTAATCGCGACAAAAGTCAAATATTGTATTTAACGGCAGCATCATTGTAATTTGACGTGATTCTGTTGTAAGTGCCTTTCTTTTTGCATACCCTTGATTGTAACGTATATTTTTCAGGCTAATTGCCCCGTTGACTAAATTTAACATTGCAACGCCGTCCGCATCTGCACCTGGTGGTGTTATACCAAGATTATTACAAGCAGCAGTGAGACTCTTGTAGCGTCTGCGTTAGCGCCCGCGGCAGGTGCGGCTATACGAAAATTAGCAGCATTAGCAATAAGAAAATCTCTTACAATTCCAGCATCTGCAGCTGCATCAGCTCCGTGTACTAAAACGCCTTTTGAAATAAATTCTCCAGATACATTTCCAGCTCCGACTCCAGTATCTTTAAACCACATCATATTTGTTGCAGTTGGTCTGGAATAGTCGTCGGAAAACAAAATAATATTTAAGATTGTGCTTGCAACTTGCAGGTGATTTGAAATATCTTCGATAGTTTGATTAGCCATTTGATATCTGGTACTTCTGAATAAACACCAGCCATTATTTATAAGAGCTACTTCTGCGCCAGCCCCGATATTTTCAGATGGATTTGCCACTGTCTTCATCTGGCCACGTACTTCTAACATTGCTTTGTGGGGCAGCAGAAATACATCTTCGTCTCTAGTATTAAATGTTCTGACGTCAGCCTTATTTGGTTCATTAGAATTTTCATCGAGATATTCAACATATTCAAATTCTGTTACTGTGTCGTCGACGTCAAAAGGTTCTGCTAAATAGATATAATTTTTAACAGACATTATATTCTTTGTTACATAAAATTTAGTTCTGTTGCTTTAGATATTAATTTTTGTATAATTTGTTCTCCTCGCGGCGATAAAAGTTTTTTTTTTGTTGCTGTTTTCGTCATCCGGTTTCATGTTTCAGCTGTTGGGACGATTTCTGATATAACCTGTTTTATCTCAGATGTAGACGGTGCGCCTTTTACCAGTTTTTGTCCCACCGCAGTTCCAGCTGCAGATGCACCTTCAGTTACAAAAGCTTTTGACGCGTCAAGTGCAATTGGCGCAACTTTTTTTGCGATTCCCGGAGCATTTTCAATAATTTTAGTAAATATATTTCCAAAAAATCCTCCAACTATTTTTCTTCTGTAATTTTTTTTCTCCCCCGTTTCATTATATCTGAGGTTGCATAAAAATCGCGCGTAGGTGCAGGTAATAAGTAACAACTTCATTATTCAAATCCAGTTGTCATCCGAATTGGTCTGTCAATTGCATATTTATTTGTGTTATCTGATTTTCAACATTTAACGGATAATAAATAACTTGCCGTGGATTAATTTGCATAAGCGAGCCTGGTGGGACGTCTGGCGAAAAACCAGATAGTCCTGTCCTTTCTTCTATATCGCTCAACTTCCTTTCAATCGCTTTAACTAGTGTTACTTGTGCTAATCTTTGCTCAAGTGCAAGTGGATTATTCAACAGCCGTTTTAGTTCAGCTTGTCTAGCAGCAGGATCGGCAGTATGTTTTACAAGGTCTCTAGCTAACCTTACCTTTTCTTCATCAGATCTTCTAATAATTTTCTCAGCAGCAGCTTCTTGTTGTTCTATAAGAAGTCCGACTAAACCTTTTTCCTGTAGTCGTTTAACTTCTTAATTTGTTAGCGGCCTAGTTTCAGGTTGTTTTCCAAGTAGCGCTTCAGTAACTGGTTTAAGAGCTGAAGCTGTTGCTTCTGCGGCGGCTACTTGACCACGTCGGGTTTCTTTCACTCGCTGCTTAAATTCTGCCTGAGATTGAGCAATTTTTTTTTTTAAATCTTCTGTATGTTTTCTGTACTTTGCTCGTTTATCCATTTTATACCAAACTACTGTAGGTTATTTTTAATACAACAGCGAAACATTTTTTTTTCGGATCACGTGTAAGGTTATGGAACAAGAAAAAGTTATACTTATCTGCCGTTGCCTTGTGATACAGTTCAATAAATTTATCTTTTCTTACGTCGCCGTATTGCTCGTTTGCAATATTCCTGACGTCCACGTTGTCCAGTCCTGGAAATAATATAAAACGACCAGTATTTCGCCGAATAAATCTGTCGACGTTATAAAAACCTTGGGCTAAATAAACAGAATTACATTTTTTATTACGCGACAGTGAAAAATATGATCTTATTTTATTCATCTCCATATTGTTTAGCGAATATCATCGAAAACAACTATCTTATGCACGTCCGAGTCAATTTCACTAACTGGAATAAGTTCTTCTGGTTGCTTGATAATAAAAAAGTCTTCACCAGCCTCAAGACCATCGCGAAGTTTGTTATTATATTCGCTCAATAACTCGTATTTGTCCTGCTGCGGATTAATTGTATAAATATAAACTCGATCGTAGTTAAAATTATCTCCCAACAGCAGGTTCATAAGCAAATTTGTTTTTCCTGATCCCGTGTGGCCAACAATAAGATAATGACAATCTGGAAGCTCGTCGTTGTGTACATGTTTTAGGTGTCTCTCTGTATCAAAATTTAATATCGGCATATTATAAAAATAGTTAGACAATAATAAATAATGAGCTATTACAAAAAAATTTGGAACAACATTAGGAGATTTGCCCAGTCTGACAAACGGCGACATTGATTTATCTGGTTACCTAAAAAAAAATTGATGAAACCTGTCTATGTCAAATCAGCGAGTGCTTGGTTTAGAAACGGCGTATCCACCACCAAGGGTTGACCTTACACAAGCTGTAAGTTATGCACAACTAAAATCAGTTGACGACAACAAGTTAGACAAGGCCGGCGGAACTTTAAGCGGTCACTTAGATATGTCAGGAAAAAAGGTTGTAGGCTTGGAGACTGGATATCCACCAGCAAACTTAAATCAAACCCAAGCGGTAAGTTATTTACAGTTAAAGTATGTGCATAATAACAAACTTGATAAAACTGGTGGGACACTTACGGGTAATATTAATATGTCAGGAAAACGAGTGTTAGGTTTAGAAACTTCATATCCGCCATCAGATTTAACACAAGCAGTAAGTTATGCGCAACTAAAATCAGTTGACGACAGTAAACTTAACAAAGCCGGCGACACAATGACAGATAACCTATGTCAAATTCAAAAATAACTGGATTACCGACAACCACACCACCGTCCGACTCAGACGCTATTAGTTATGGCCAATTAAAAGAAGAACTTAAATCTTACCTAACAAACATCTGTCGGGCCAATGTCGGGTAATATAAACATGACAAATAATAAAATAACTACGGCATATGTTACAGTTAATCCTAATGATCTGACAAATAAAGTGTATGTTGATAGTGTATCTAGTAATGGTATAAAACGAACTAAAAACAGTGTTGGATATATTCCAACACTTTACAAGGCAACTGACAATCGAGTTGGGTTTGAGGTAAGCGCATCATCGCATTATCCTGAAAATTATCCTTATTATGCTTTCTCTGATAGGCACGAGTGGACGACCAACAGAGAAGTTGAAAAATTTTGGATTAAAATCAAATGTTCTACTGCAGTTGCTATTTGGCAATTTCATTTGCGTGGTCTATTAAATCCTAGTGTTGGTCGGATTTATAATTGGCGGTTTGACGGATCAAATGATTATATTAATTGGGCAACATTGTATAGCACAAATAATACGTACATTTTAACAACACCATATTTTAGAATCCCAACAGAAAACACTGTCAGCAAGTACTTGTATTTTCTATTGTATGTTGTCGCTGCTGAGCATCTGTTTCCAGGATTGACAGCATTTCAAATATACACACTCGATGATCAAATTTAACCTATTGCTATAAAATAATGACAACACAGTTGTTTATAGACGATGCGAGAGAATTGTATGATAATATTTTTAACCCTAAAATAGATGTTGGGGACGATTCTCTAGCGGCACGTGTAATAAACACCAGAAAAAAATTTTCAATTCCAATGATAGACTCTCCATTGTCAGAAGAAGAAAAGAATTTTGTTCGTGTTATGCATATGCGATGACCACAACTGAAAGAAGCAATAGAAAACTTTGATGTGATGAGCAGATACTGTTATCGTGATGATTGTCTAGAAGAACTTAAACAGGTTGATTTCTAAAAAAAAATATTGCTCGAGCTTGATTTTGGAAATTTAGATTTGATAATAAAATCGAACTTAATAAAAGCACGAGCTTACGCGGAAAGAGATGATGTAAAAAAAGCTGTAGAAGGTAGCCATGTTAGTCTCAACAGACTAGCAGAATCTAGTGTAATGGGAATAACAAGAAACAGGAAGTTATATAATAGTTCTTTAAGACGAGAAATTTTTAAGTATCTAGGCATGTACTACCACGACAAAGAAACCCTACTTAAAATCGTTACTATAGCACCAGACACAGAGTTAATTATTAAAGTGTATGCAAACGCAATTATGCCAATGATACGTAAAAAAAGACCCAGAATTTGATCCGATTATTGTTGACAGGTCCCAAAAAATAATCAAAGATTTTGATGATGAAATTAGTAATCTTAAGGTTGATGAGCGAGAAAAGTTTTTTTAGAAAAGTTAATCAAACAATGTTGGTAGCAAAGTATGATTCTTATTACGACATAAGTGAAGCAGATGATATTCCATTTCCATCAATCCAGCTCTCTAGACAATTGTCATTACGAAATTATTGCAATGAAATTGAGAAAATATTCACAGAACCATACACAATGTTATTGCATAAAATAATTTTTTTTTTTTTTTTTTAAATTACTCCCTTTCAAATTTCAGATGTGAGATTATTAATAAAGAAGATCTCCAAAAATTAATGCTAGCAAATTTCGTTGTCGCATATGCAATTATCACACAACATCTCGTCCTCAAAAATTTCACGTTAGATCAGTTGAGTTTAGTATTAGGGTGTATTGATGAAACAGAAAGCGATTACAGTAATTTGGTTAATAGAACAGATTTGTATAAGAGCGAAGTAGGAAATATTTTTGATTCATATGCTTGGTTAAAGAAAAATGAGGTACTAACAGATAAACGATATGATGATACTTCGTCAGATGCTTACGACAAATACAGAGATTTTATAGTTGATCCTAAAAATAATAAATTTCGTGAGTTTCTCGATTCGAGTGCTGGTACCAGAACTTTTGTTTTTGTGTAAAATATTGTATAATGAAAAAACAGATCGTCGATTTCAATCATATTTCAGAAGAAATTCCAAAACAGGATGTTGACGCACTAATGAAATATTACAAGTTTTATCATAAAATCCTTTGGTGTGTGAAACAAAGTTACAGGTATTACAACAAAATACTTCGACTAATATCATATTTGCCACTGCTAATGACCACCGCTGGCATAATATCAAGTGGGGTATCATTAAATCCTTTTCTGTTAATTATATCTGGTATCGGTGTCTCTCTTTCAACAGTTTGCAAAAACATTGAACCCAGACTCGAGACGAAAAAAAAATTCTTGTAAAATAGCTAGTATTACTTACAAAAAATTACTACACCAAATTAAATCATATTTGAGAGGCGTAAAGTATGATATGGACGATTTAATACTCGAGTTTCGTATTATTGACAGTATGCTAACAGATATTTTACCGGTGAGGGTTAGTAGGTATGAAAATAGTTATGACAAAAAATATGTTTATAGTTTGCTTGATAAATGAAACTAACTTTTTAGGTTCTGTACCAGTATATTTTATTGAGGACGGATAAAAAGACATTTTTTATGAGATAAATCTTAAAAGACCTGGAAACCTCATCTTCTCTTACTACTATAGCTGTCGCTGAAAAACTTGATAATTGAGTACCATTTACCTCTAAAAATCTAAACGAAATTTCTACAATGTTCTTTGTTTAAACAGAACCTACTCCCAGTCTGTCAAGCAAAGAAAAAATTCCACCTACCTTTCATCCTCCAAGAGAAGCACATCTCTGCAGACTAAGCACTTGGGCTGCCTTATATAGCCCACGTTAAACTTCCAGAAGTTTCTTATTGCACAACATTGTATCATCTTTCTGGAAGATTCTTATTGCGCATTTCAATCATATTCTAGAAATTTATCGATCGCAACACTGCAGTCTCACAGGCAGAGAGCAATGTACATTTATCGATTGCAGCACAACAGTAAAGGCAGAGGTTTATCGATCGCAACGCTGCAGTCTCTGTTTAGACAGAAAACATGTATAAAATAGGGGAGGGTGTTTTACAGGGAAGGGGTCTGAAATCTAGAAACACTATTTCCCTTTACTGAAAAACACTGTTAGACCGTTCTGGAGTGGGAAAGAGGGCCTTCTCCTGACAAGTATATTTTCTAACCTGTTTCAAGTTAAGATACAGGTTCGTTACAAATATTTTCTGATGGAGGGGTTGGTGGGAGGGGGAAAGGACATTAAAATCTAGAAGACTCCTTTTCCTTTACTACTGCTTTACTTTTCATCGCTGAAAATTTATCTTGACTACTATATTTCATCTGTCAAGAAATGTATCTTTTGAAACTTTTAAATCCCGGAAATACGATTATGCTGAGAAAGCAGTTTGCTTCGTTACAGAGCATCCCTGACATCCAACGTCTTTAAACTTCCGTTCACAGGGATGTCAAAAAATAGCACTCGCTGAAAATTTAGTTTCAAACTACATTCAATAATTTCATTAGTGACCGCATACAAAATCAAATTTCCATAGTCATTCTTCTACATGTAGTGACCATTTTTGAAATAATATTTCACTAAATTGAAATCGACGTTTCTTATTCCATGGCAACTCACTTTTGACCCAGGATTGTACAGAGACAGACATAAAGCCAGTCATCCACCTGTCTGTTCATTCACAAATGAACAGATCCATCGACCCAACGACCAACGCATTCATCTTTTCATCCTACCCATGCATGCATGCATTTTTGAAGGTAATAATTGTCGATGCCTCCTAACTGCTCGCTTGGAAATATTGAGATTTTATATTTACAAAAAAAAAAGAAGTTTTATTTTGTCATTTAAAGATATTAGTTTTTCTGGATTTTAGAAACTTTCGTCTCCGTCTCTTGGAAGACAAAATGGCGAGTCTGAAGATTTCATACTTTAATGCGCCTTTTCTCATATTGTTGGAGATCGAAGCTGCATCTTTAGAGAATGACTGAAAAAAAAAATCAATATGTGAATTGTTTGTTGGGATGCAGGCAGCCTCAATACTGAACGACACGAATTTACAGGGTCTGGAATGTTACTGAATGAGTAAAAATAAGATCGAAGGGGAACATATAATTACATGGATAGCTCATTACTCCATGCCAGATCGTCAAGAACCTCAAATGAATGGGCTAGTTTATAACGTGCCCTTGCGACTGTATGCTGTTGTAGAGCCTATGACAACTGAAATGGTAAAATGGCATGTCTTCATTCCATTGCACATACACATAACAATCGAGTTCAATACAAGATGAAATTTGTCAGACGATATATATTACATATTTACAATTTGGTATGTAAATGTAAATTTATAATATTTTAAACTTGTATGTCTTAAATGATAAGTTACAGGATATTTACGCAAGAACACGCATGCAAATATTTCACTTTATTTCAATAATTAAGTTAGATCTTCAAAAAGTAGATAGAACTTAAGTGTGTTAGAAACTGCCAAGTTTTCGGATACTACCGTGATATTCCTTTTCTGTTATCTAAATTGAAACTACTAACCTGTCCATGAAATAATGAATATGCAGGAACAACTGAACAAAACTTAGCATCGTCAGTCGTTTGCATGTGGTAATTAGGTTAACATTAACTATTCTGAACTTTGTAATTCCATCACGACTAAATATTTCGTATTCCAAAATTAATCATGCTCTAGGTCCATAAATAAAGTTTCCTTTAAAGTGACAATAAATAAATAATAAATAAATATTTGATGACATGTCGCTCCCTAACCTGTTGCATTTCACGCCTGGTGCATTTCTCTTTGTCCAGAACTGTCTGGTAGGAAAAGTAGTCCAGGCCTGTCAACTCTTTGTTCTTATAAATCTTCTTCTGTAGAATTATTATCACCCTTTTTGTGCTGTTCTTCATTTCTGTTTCTACTTCTTCAATTTTCATCTGCAGTATTTCCTGACACTTCTTCAGCTTCTCGTGGTACATAAGGCATTTCTGAAAGAATTGGTTTGTATGAATATACAATAATTAAAAATCATTAATTGGTTACCCATTTCTTATGCGCAACTTTTTAACAATATGAACACTCAAGAAAGAATTAATTCCTATCCGAAATGGATATCTAGATAAAGAATAAATCTTCTCAAAGACAACTAATCTTACTAGTATGTTGACCTTGCTCGGGAAGCATTTACGATGGCAACAGTTAGAAAGGCATCAAAATTGCAAAGTATTAAAGAAGATACTTTCATAAGGATATATAAGGTAAACAAATAACCATACGTATTGTATGCCAGCCTTCTACTTATCCTCTCTTACTACAAAAACCAGTAACTATAACTGTCAAGATACTGCCATAACAAGTAACTATAACTGTCAAAATACTGCCATAACAAGTAACTATAACTCTCAAGATACTGCCATAACAAGTAACTATAACTGTAAAGATACTGCAATAACAACTATAATTATCAAGATCCTGCAATAAAAATTACTGAAAACTGTCAAGATACTGCAAAAACAAGTAACTAAAACTCAAGATACTGTAATAGCAACTATCCCTGTCAAGGTACTGCAAGAAAGAGGAATTAGAGCTGTCAAAATACTGCAATAACAAGTAATGATAACTCTAAAGATACTGCAATAACAAGTAATTATCTGAGTCAAGATACCGCAATAACAAGGAGGGGAATCAATTTTTTTTATATCTGTACAGGAATTTTACAACTATAAGGTCGACTCTTTTTTACCAAATAAGTAAACTTAATTAATCTCAATTAGCATAATATTCATTACTCATCTGCTCCTATTCCACATCTGCATACAAAGCTACTATACATATTTTGTTTTTATTAAATTGAACTCAAGTCACATTTCAACATGGTATCATGCATTTTAATCTTACAAAAAAAAACCACTTAATAAATCACTTACACTTTGTTGTTCGTGTAAAGACTGGCAGGATTTGATGCACTTGCGTTCTTGTTGATCTCATCAGTCTTGTAGAGTTCGAAGACAAAGACTTTCAAAAAGGCAGAGGCCTCGTTTAGTGTCGGTAGTCCTGCAAAAAAAGCATCCATAAAATATAGCTTTTAGTCATAAATATTTAGGCAGGACGTCGCAAGTGCATATATCAGTGCATTGGAAAAATATATGTGATGTACATATATAAGCCATAAAATAGCACTTTACAACGATAACAAGTTCCATTGAGTCCTTCAAAACAAACGCATACATACCCCTGGAAGGCATTCGGTTCGTAAGTTGGCAGCCCTGGGTTAGTATTTAAAAGATGTATAATTATTTTTAGATTGGTCAGTAAAAATTATTTAACATAATTGTTTGTTTGTTTTATTATTTGGGGAGGTGTTTTTATTTTAAGACAATGAAAGAGTGTCTAGTTCATAGTGTAACATGGCACTAAATGTCACTTAGGAAAAAATAAAACAAAATTCAGCATCTTTGCACGGCTAAAATATTTTTGCTCATGCAAAGACAAGTCTTTCGCTAACAAATATCTTCATGAAACTACTTACGATTTTATAAGAAATAATAGAAATAACTTTTTCTGTTCTGAATTTTATACAATAATCTGTTTATATTTTAGTATTACATTTGATGTCAACTTAGGCAACATTGCAAGCTGGTCTTACCCTTCACGAACCGCAAATAAGAAAGCGTCTTCATAACGTATTTAAGGGCTTGCTTTTGCCTTGGGGGTAGTTAGCTATTTGTCCCACAAGGCTTCCGAAAAGGTAGACATTATTGAAACTAAAATATGTACAGGATACAAATACAAATTATATAAAACACCTGCTTAATATCCCTCCTGTGATTATCATAATACAGGACAAAGAAAATCCTGGGTGACTTTCCATAATATTCTCAAATTTCAGCATGTGAACTTTAAATGACAAATCAAGTGTCAGCTCCTGACCTTAAAATAACAAATCAGGTGTCAGCGCCTGACATTTAAATAACAAATCAGTGTCAGCATCTGACCTTTATATAACAAATCAAGTGTCAGCATCTGAACTTTATATAAATCAATTGTCAGCATCTGACCTTTTTATATAAAATATCAAGTGTCTGCATTTGACCTTTCTATAACAAATCAAGTGTCAGCATCTGACCTTAATATAAGAAATCAAAAGTCTGTATTTGTCCTTTATATAACAAATCAAATGTGAGCATCTGACCTTTTTATAACGAATCAATTCTCATCATCTGAGCGTTAAATAACAAATCCAGTGTCAGCATCTGACCTTAATATAAGAAATAAAAGGTCTGTATTTGACCTTTGTATAAGAAATCAAGTGTCAGCATCAGACTTTTATGTAACAAATCAAGTGTCAGCATTTGACCTTTAAAAAACAAATCAGGTGTCTGCATCTGACATTTATATAACAAATCAAGTGTCAGCATTTGACGTTTATATAACAAATCAAGTGTCAGCATTTGACCTTTATATAAAATTTCAAATTCATTTTGATATCTCATTTTTCATTCTTAGAATTATATTAAAATATGTTCGTTCCATTTAAAGACAAGTTAGATTTTTAAATACACCGTTAAAAGAAGCATGATTCTAACCTAGTCTAGAATTGTACTGAACTCATTCGTTGAGCAACTTTGTCCAACAGTAATGCATAATGTACAAACTGTTGCATAACTTCACTGCAAAATAGCTTTTATGGGAAAATACAATTTTAATGTAATTTTCAAATATAAACCATAAGTTTGTGACTATAGATGTAATGATAATAAGAGATGGTTCACGTCAACTCATGTCTAGATTCTTTTGATGCGACGTGTGTACAGCATCTATTCTCATAAGTAGAGTAATTATATCACATCTGTCTGTATTCGCAGAACATCCTTGTTCAATAGTTCAGTATAATTAAGTCACATCTCTGTATTTGTAAAACATCATCGTCCAACAGTAATGCTTAATTGTGTCTCATCTAATGTATGTTTAGAGGGCAACGATTGCCCTACGGTAAAGTGTAATTATGTCCCATCTATGAGCGCTTCGGTGGTCTAGTGGTTTGAGCGTCCGCCTCTAATGCCGGAGATCGCGGGTTGTTAGAACCCTGGTCGAGTCATACCAAAGACATGAATATGGTATTAGCCGCTGCCTCGTTTGGCGCTCAGCATTGAGAGGTTAGTGCAAGGACTGGCCTTCTGGTGTCAGAATAATGTAACTGAGTGGGACATGATACTACATGTCTGAGGCACGATGCCCCAGTGCTAGACATCACTATAAACTGTCACACTTTAGACATCGTAGCGATATGTCTGAAAATGTTCTTTAAAGCTACGTTAAAAATCCAAATCACACACACATACCCACACACACACACAAACACACATGTCCCGTCTATGCGTATAACATCCTTATTCAACAGTAACATGTAGTTAAGTCACATCCATGTCTAATTGCAGTCCATTCTTGTCCAGTAGTAAGATTTAATTGTGTCACATCTATGTATACTTGTAGACCATCCTTGTCCATTAGTAACATGTAATTATGTCACATATAGATCTATTTGTAGACCATCCTTGTCCAATAGTAACATGTAATTATGTCACATCTAGGTCTGTTTGTAGACCAACCTTGTCCAGTAGTAACATGTATTTATGTCACATATAGGTCTATTTGTAGACCATACTTATGAAATAGTAAGATGTAATTATGTCACATGTCTATTTTTAGACCATTCTTGTCCAATAGGAACATGTAATTATGTCACATTTATATCTGTTTGTCGACCATCCTTGTCCAATAGTAACGTATAATTACGTCACATGAACGTGTATTCGTATAGCAACTTTGCCTAACAGCAGTGCGTAATTATATCACATCTATATGTATTCGTACAGCGTTCTTGTTCAGTGCTAAAGTGCATTTTTGTTGCAACTATGTTATTGTTTGTACTGTATTGACCATTACAGGAACACAAGTATGCAAGTGGAGGATTCGGACAGACCAAACAGACAGATAGGCTAGACTAAAATAAAGCATATCACTTCAGTGATGTACTTATATGTCAAAAGGATTTGGTTGTCGTGAATTTATTTGAGTCTCCCCCCCCCTTTGATAATAAAAACAATAATAATAATAATAATAATAATAATAATCCTTAAATTCTCTAAAAATAAGACTGCGATAGTCCTGTTCTTTCTAGATATTTCGACCGGAATAATAATAATAATAATAATAATGATAATAATTATTATTATTATTATTATTATTATTATTATTATTATTATTTTCAATAAATCACTCCTGAAACAATATATCAGCTTTACATATTTTCTATTGAGAAAGTAAGATTTTGGGTTTAGCAGTAACTTTCGTGGTTTTTGTGATGGAAACGTTGAGTATGGGTTAAACCTTAAGCAACAGCAACAATCGCCTGTTCAAGTCTTTACTCATATAGAATACGTAACAGCTCTCTATCCTTTTTACAAACTAAAAGTTCGGGTATAAGAATTTTCTCCATTTGTACATTGCAGTAGTAAGAGGAAATGATGTTTCTATCTCGGAGACCCTGTTCCCCCTCCAAGACGCTTCTATCTTAACATTTTCTTCACCAGCCTTTTTTTTAAGCTCAAAATAAGGTGATAAAATATGTAGTTTTTCACAGCACAAAAAAGGTGACGAAATTTATTTGTCTGAGGAAGGGGGTCTCTGAGATAGGAACAACTCATTTCCTCTTACTACTATCATAACCACATTTTATGATAATATTTTCATACCTGCTGACTCTCATTCGTAGGATATCCGTTAACATAGTGTCAGTAATACGGAACTCTTGTATTAAGTCGTCCATATCATATTTTACACCTCGCAATTAAGATCGTATCTGATGAAGTAATTTTTTTAAAAGTGATACTTGCTATTTTACAAGCATTTCTTTAATCTCAAGTCGGGGCTCAATTTTCTTATGCGCTGTTGTCAGATCATTAGGGTAAACTGAAACATATGTTGTAGTTATTTTGTTGCTTCTCATGCATATGTTGCCTGACATTGGTCCACCGGATAGTTCAAAATATAGAGCAAGTTCTTTTTTTAACTGAGAATAACTAATAGCATTAGTTGCATTAGCTGGTGGCGAGGTTGTCGGTAATCGAGTTATTTTTGAGTTATTGCTTTATTATCAGGTTACCTGTCATTGTGTCGCCAGCCTTATTAAGCTTTTTCTCGTTAACAAACTTTAATTGTGCATAACTTACACTATTTTATATGGCATTAATATCTCTAATTAAAAAATTTAAAAAAAATAAATATATAAAATATTATATACAAGTGTTAAAATTACGAGATATTGCCAAGGAGAGCCTTATAAAAGCAGAAAAATTGCTACTGCATTTTCTGGCTACAGTTATAAATTTGATAATCAAAATATTTTAGCAAATTTTAACTCCACAAATTTATTTTATCTTTTACAACCAATTGTAACGCGAGAACTTGCAGCTCATAAAGGTATCAATCTAATACTGCAGTATCATGTTATTTTATCAAAGTTACATGCACTTCAAAAAAATATAATTGATTTAATCTTTGATAATGTAGATTTCACCAACGAGATTACCGAACCATATTTAACGGCTAAATCACGAAAAATATTAGCTGGAACAAATATTTACTCAGTCGTTGATGAAAGACATCATGAAATAAAAAAAAGGGATGAATTTACTGCATCAGGATAAGGTTGGAAATTTGAAATGATAAAAAGTTTTATTCCATGCAATGAAATATAACGCACTTCGCGGTAGTTCTTCCGTTAATCTGCCTCAAAAAATTAAAAACAAAAAATTTATAAATGTCAAAAACAATGATAACGAATGTTATCGTTGGGCAATTTTGTCTGCTAGACCTCCTCAAAGTTGTAACTCCGACCGAGTTGAAAAATATTTACCGTACAAAGATGAGCTACATTTTAACGGAATAAGTATTCCAGTGGCAGAGAATCAGATGCCAAAGTTTGAAAACAAAACGATATTTCAATCAATATTTTCGGACTAGATGAAAAAGAAAATGTTTATCCGAGATATATTTCAGCGACTGCTACACAAAATACAATAAATTTATTATTTGATAAAAGAACATTACATCTGGATAAAAAAAAAAGACTTTAACGGCCTAGTTGGCAGACAATATAATAAAAATAAAAATAAGAAATTTTTCCCTTACAGTTGTTTACATTGTTCTTCTAAAGATGAAAAATGTAAGAGCATCTCAAATACTGTGTCAATTTTCAAAGAATAACCATGCCAGAAGAAACAAAATTATTAAAATTTTAAAATTATAATCATAAGCTAAGTATTATTTTTGTCATTTATGCTGATTTCGAGTGTCTGCTTGTTCCTTTGGCCGGCGCAGAAAATAATCCAAATAAATCAAGTGCAAGAAAAATACATGTTCCTTGTGGAGCAGCTTATAAAGTAGTTTGTTGCGCTAACGATAATTTTTTAAGTCCAGTAAAGTTATACAAATGTGAAAATGGCAAATCTGAAAGTCCGGCCGTGTGGTTACTAAAACATTTAATAAATGAAGTTAATAAACTTTTCAATAGATTATCCAAAACAGATGCATGAAAATAACATCCAAACAAGAACTTGATTTTGATGAGGCAGTTAATTCTCATATCAGTGAAAAGGTTTTGCCTGAACAAAAGTGAGAGTTCACTGTCATCTAACCGCAAATGTCGCGGAGCAGCTCATAACGATTGCAATTTAAAATTTCAGGCACCAGATTTTATTCCTGTAGTTTTACATAACTTTCGTGGTTACGATAGCCATATCATTGTAGCAGTATTTGTCGATGAAGAAATTAAATCTAAACCAAAATTAGGTAATAGAATAAAATGTATCCCAAACAATTTTGAAAAGTATATGCCAGTTACGCTTGGCAAATAACGTTTCATTGACAGTATGCAATTTATGGCAGCACCATTGGTTGAGCTTGAAAAGGTTGTAGCAGTTTCAATACACTAAAAAGTTGCTTTGGTAAAAACTACGTCTCTCTGACAAAAAAGGTGTCTTTCCGTATGAGCATCTCGACAACTGGAGCAGATTTGATGAAACTTCTCTTCCTGATAAAGATAAATTTTATAGCTAAAAATGAAAATATTGTCAGATGACGAGTACAGATATGGACAAGATATTTGGATATTTGGATTAAATTTAGTTGTAAAACATTTGGTGATTATCATTCTTTGTATTTGAAAACAGATGTATTATAACAAGCAGATGTTTTCCAGAGTTTTCATAAAGTTAGTCATGAAAATTATGGATTAGACCCTTGTTTGTATTATTCTGCACCAGGATTGTCGTGGGATGCTCTGCTAAAAACAAGTAAGATAGAACTGGATCTCTTGATAGATATTGATATGTTTTATTATATTGAAAAAGGTATTAGAGGCGGAATTGGCGTTATAACAAAAAATATGCGGTAGCTAATAATAAATATCTGGACAAATTACGATGAAAATTTTCCATGGAATTATATTATTTATCTAAGCACAAATAATTTGTACGGTCATGCAATGTCAGAGCAAATGCCGTGCAGTGGATTTCATTGGATAACTTCAGATCAATTTTTTTAAGAAACTGAGGAAAATCTCCCAAAGTATATCGGTTATTTTGTTGAAGTTGATCTCGATTATCCTAGTTCGTTACATGATCTGCATAACGATTATCCGTTTTGTGCAGATTCTGTGATGATTGATTACAGTTTATTATCACCTGAACAAAAGGCAATGACAACAGCAAAAAATTCGATCGTTAATAAACTAGTTCCAAATTTGTTAAATAAAAGAAATTACGTGATACATTACAAAATTTTAAACAAGCAGTAGATGCTGGACTAATTCTAAGAAAAGTTAATCGTGTGTTAAAATTTGATCAATCTTGGTGGATGGCAGAATGTATTGATTTAAATACCAAACGTGGTGCTATTGCTAAGACTGACTTTGAAAAAAACTTTTTCAAGTTTATGAACAATTCCGTATATGGTTTGACGATGGAAAATATCAGGAAGCGAGTCAGTGTTGAAATTGTAAACGATATAAATCGCAGAAATAAATTAGTTAACGATGACGGTTTTGTCAGTGTAAAAATATTTAATGAAAATCTTGTTGCAATACAGCGACGAAACAAATTTAAAGTTAAATAAACCTATTTATGTTGGTGCAGCTGTACTTGATATATCAAAGTGGCTGATGTACGATTTTCTCTATAATTTTATCAAAAAGCAGTGGCCAGATTCGGAGTTGCTATTTTCTGATATAGATTCGCTAGTTGATAGCGTAAAATCTGAGGATATATATCAAGATGTTTATAAATACCGTGACCTATTTGATTTGTCGGATTATCCAAAAAGTAGTGGATTTCATGATGATGCAAATAAAAATGTTATTGGCAAGGTGAAAGATAAATTTATGTTTAGGCCAGTTAAGGAATTTGTTGGACTTCGAAGTAAAATGTACCCCGTAATTTTAGATGACAATAAACTGACAAAAAAAGCAAAAGGTATTCCCCGTGGGTATGTGAAAAAATGTATGAAATTTTATGACTTTAAAGCATCGTCAAACAATAATGTCAGCTTTATTAAAACAAATGTTATTAAAACAAATTATCACAAACATGAAACAGATAAAATTATAAAACGTGGACTAAGTAATTTTGACGATAAGAGATATTGCGAGTTGGGAATTGGTACACTAGATATTGGACTACGCCAGTACTGGTGACATATTCAATATCATATTTAATTAATTTTGTCTAACATTAAAAATAATGTTCGAAAATTTAACATTAGCCGATGGAGTTAGTAGCAGAATTAAAAAAAAAAAATGGATGATTAATGGCCAGCAATTATCATTTGAATGTAATAATGAAATTTCAGGTATTTGTTTTAGTAAATTTAATATAATAAAATTCTCGCTTATCAAATCGGATAACAGCAAATATTTTGATTAATTTGAAAAGTTGAGAGATGAGCTTATACTGAAATACGATAACCTGTACGATCCGATCAGTCAAGAAAAATATACAAAAATTAATATCAACCAAGACCGGTCGAAGCTTTTTGCAAAAGGTAGTATATCCTCAGTAAGATAGAAATGAAGGTTATTTGAATGTCATCGAATTGTAAACGGAAAATTAAATTTTATTTATATGAACACGATAATAATTTTTTTCTAATATCTACTGTTGAGACATTAATAATAGGAGAAGAAAGATAATTTTGTCTTCTTTGTATTTTGAAGGGAGATAACACTGTCTTCGAGCTGGTGTAATGTTACAGGCCGCTCGCATATCGTAATTCTTGTCTCTCTTCATCGTTGAACGTTCAGTAATTGATAAGGAAAGGAGATAAATTGTTGAAATCACCTGGTATCAAACAATAGTAATAATTTTAAGACCTTAGGATAAAAAAATAAATGTCGCAGTATCGTCGTATAAGAACCAATGTTCTGTATTGATTTCGTGTAGGCATCTTGACTAAAAACCATTTGCTGAATGCATTATCGATCGTCCAGACTGCAGAAGTCAGAAATAACCCTGTCTGTTTTATCGATCCAACATGTCATTTCGTTTCCTGCATATATGTTCTAGCTAGGACTCCAATGTATTTTAACCAGTGTAGAAATGTGTAACGTTGTAGATTTCGCGATTTGTTTTATATTTTGTTAATAATGTTTATTCAAAATCAGAAATGTAATGCTGATCACTTATAGAAATTTCCCGTTAGATAACTTTTTAATAATTTTCTGAAACATATATATAAGGATGAGTCTATAGTCCAGTACTAGCGCGGATGACTGTCATACTCAAGGTCTTGAGTTCGATTCCCGTAAGAGACAGTAGACGATGGCGGTATGTTGCCATTTTTCTAATAGCGGGACTCCGCCAAGTTTCCTCGAAACTCAACAGAAAAAAATACTCTCCCACCATGTTACCTCGTGGTGGCTGCACGTTTGCACTCTCCTGGGTTGATCGTGGGAGGGTGTACAGAAATCTCTTGAACGTAGAGAAGGCCTCTTTTGTATATGCCGTCCTTAGAGATAATACCATAATTAAGTTTATATGTAACTCTGCTGTCCTTAGAGATGACACCATAGTTAAGTTTATATGTAACTGTGCTGTCCTTAGAGATAATACTATAATTAAGTTTATCTGTAACTGTGCTGTTCTTAGAGATAATGCTATAATTAAGTTTATATGTGCTCACTGAACTTGCTAGAATGTCGTTCGGCAATGAAGAAGTTCACATGGGGTTGTGCTGTCCTTAGAGCTAATGCTGTAAATATGCTACTGTAATTAAGATTATGTGTTGTAAAGTCTTATATGTAATTTCTTTAAATATGCTTGCTGTAAACATGCTACTATAATTATGTGTTGTGCCGTCTATAAAATCATTCCTCGTTGGGGAATATTATTTTTATTTTTTTATTAATAATTTTATCATTAATATTTTAAGCAAATCTTTAAAGTAGTAAAAGGAAATGAGTTGTTTCTATCTCAGAGACCCCCTTCCGCGGACAAATATATTTCGTCACCTTATTTTGTGCTGTGAAAAAAACTACATATTTTGTCACCTTATTTTGAGATCAAAAAACAAGGCTGGTGAAGAAAATGTTAAGATAGAAGCGTTTTGGAGAGGGAAGGGGGTCTCTGAGATAGAAACCTCATTTCCTCTTACTACTATTGCTTTCTGTTCCATAGTTACAGTAACACAAGGTAGAATTTATTGTCACGATATTGTTATGTATGATCCGCCCACAACAGAATGATGATAATCATCATGATGGTGATCTTAATAATGATAATGAAGAAAGTGTAGAATGATAATCATGTAGTGGTTGCATTGATCTCAATGATGATGATGATGATGGTAAGCATGATGTAATAATAATAATAATAATAATAATAATGACAACAACAAAGCCAACGCTCCTATTACCACATTTAAAACTATTATTATTAATAACAATCAAGGAGAAGATAATGATGATTACTATGACGACGAGGACGATGACTTTTCGTTCATTAATGATCTCTTCAGGAAAATTCACCCTAATCACGGCGTCGATATAGTGATCATTTCTGTTCGAATGGAGGATATTTCTTTAATCCGAAGAATGCCTAGGCAAAACATGGCTCCAGTTCCGATAAACAGTTCTTTTGAAATCTGAAATTATTGTATTTTTTACACACTTTTGGTCTTTGTTGCTTCTTTTGATCCAATTTCAATAGCTCGTTTCAAGCAGAGAAAAATGAACTGGTAAACACTAGGTACATACACACTTTCTTTCTCTTGAATTTTCCTCATAAAATCTTTGCTGATATTCAGTTATGTTTGCTTCGTAACTGTATTCTCGGTTTCTTTGTGTTAATTTCTGTATCAAAATAAAAATGTTATATACATGAAATATTTACTTGAGTTATTTCTCTCCTGATACCTGAGTATAGATATAGCCTGTGAAATCAACAACAGGAACCCATAATATTAAGAAAATCCCTCCCACAAAAAAAGAGTAAATGCACGTAACACGAATATCAAAGTTTAACATTAATATCAATGCGGCTGATGACTTTTCCTTGAAAATCATAGAAAACAGTCACAAAGCCTGATACAAGGTGCGTTGTGAGAAGCAGCCATTTAATATCCTAATTAAAACATTCATAATAATGCAAATAATAATAATAATAATAATAATAATAATAATAACAACAATTCTTAACGACTCTAAAGGTACGAAAACGATAATGTCCTGTTTTTTATAATATTTTTAGGGCAATAATAATAATAATAATAATAATAATAATGATAATAATGATAATAATAATAATAATGTATTATTATTATTATCTTCAATAAATCACTCCTGACTCAATATATCAGCTTTACTTTCTACTGAGAGCGCAAAATTTGAGTTTAGTAGTAACTTTCGTCGGTTTTATAATGGAAACACTGAGTATATGTTAAACTTTAAGCAACAACAACAATCGTCTGTTCAGAATACTTGCACCTCTTTATCCTTTTTACAGACTAAAAATTCGGGTATGAGAATTTTCTCCATTTTTACTTTGCTTCATGTTCCATAGTTAAAATAACACAAGGTCGACTTTAACGTCACGTGTCAAGTCATATCCTGACGCCATGATATTCTTATGTATGATCCACGCACAACAGAACAGTTTGGTTAAGTTAAGCTAGAGTGTGCCCTTATCTCTTGGAAGAAGAAAAAGAAGATGATAATTTTAATGATGATGAAAAAAATAGAGTGAAAAGGTAGTTCTTATGCTGTTACTTATGATCTCAATGATAATGATAACGTTACAATGATGACATTGATAATAGAATAATAATAATAATAATAATAATAATAATAATAATAATAGTAATCAAAATAATGACATTAACAAGCACAATACTACAACTTTAACTATTATTAATAATAATAAAGTAGAAGATAATGAGGAGGAGGACGAAGACGACGACGAAGATGATGATTAATCGTGCATTCGTTATTTCTAACTGAAAATTCACCCCACTCATGACCTGAAGAAAATAGTCACTTGTGTTCGAATGCAGGACATGTCTTTTATCTGAAGACCATCTAGCCAAAGCATGGTTCCAGTTCCGCTAAGTTGTCTTTTTGATTTATTTTCTGTGTATACTTTACGGTTTTTGTTTCCTCTTATGTTCTAATTTGACTCGATCGGTTCATGCAGGAAAATGAAGTTCGCAAGCATTAGGTAACAGATAATATTTGATTCGCATGAATTCTTCTCATAAAAAAAAAACAACAATATTTAGATGTCAAGGATTTGAAAGAACACATCCATTAAATATCTACCATAGCTGCCTCTCGGAAACCTCAATATGGATCGAAATATCTTGCACAAAAAACAAATACAACAAAAACCCAACAAATGTTCTGAAAACAATTAAAAAGAAAGAAAATACACATGATACGAATATCTTACCGATACGGCTTATGACTTTTCCTTGAAGATCATATGAAACAACGACAAAACGTTATGCAAACTGTGTGGTGAGGAGAAGCCGGCAGGAGCTTTTAGCCTTGGCTATTGTCATACTGATGCGACTATAAAAGTTATGGTGAAGTGACCGTTTCTTTTCGGCTCAACTAAAACTGACCAGCTGCTCTGTGTTGTCATATGTCCATAATGTTGACAGGTTGTCTTCTGCGGTAACAAGCGGACAGTACTGCCTTCCAAACTTTCTTAACTGAATAATAAGGATAGGTACAGTAATGAATCATCTACCTCCATAACAAAACTGAAAATCAGTATTTCACTATTTAATCAGCGTGATCTCTTTGTAACGAAAGTTTCCTCAGTCATGAACTGCGTAGTTTGGGTCAAATGTCTCAGAAAAGAAACACTGAATACTCCACCCCAACCCCCACTTAAACAAAATCAGACAGTCATGCATGTGCTGTCATTAGACATAGTATTTGATCATTCATTGACTAGGTCTTTCAAAGACAGGTTCGTGTCCTCAACAGTCAATGAATTGTACGAATTGCAAACTTTTTATATCTGCAAAACATCAATTTTTAATAATTCTTAAGTAATTTGAGAGCTTTGTTAAGGCAACAGACTTTACATATCTATTGTTATGTATATGTAATTTAATTATTTGTTTGTTTGTTTTAATTTTTTTTACTCCATTTCATGCCATTATAAGGAAACTTTATTTACCGGATTTAACATTGACCAGAAATTCAGTTCAGTTCTGTTTGACCTGATAATAGAAACACTGTATCTAGTTGCTGACCTTGATTCAGAACCAGTAAGGGTTCTGGTTAAAAAAAATAAAAAAATTTTTAAAAAAATTTTTTTTTATTCATTCCCAGAGTAAGAACCATTGAATTCAGTTAAGGCCATACTGAGAGTACGTGATGTTAGGCATGTAAAAAGCTTATATGTTGTTCTAGAAAGATGAACTATTGACCCCCATCGGGGCATCTGTTTTGCGTTTTAGTTAGTCTTATAACTGATGTTATCATAAGAATTAGCCAGTTCGGGCTCTTAACCTTTGACACTCAAGGTGTTTTGTTGTGATCAGTTTGAGTTGAAATTTTATTCTATGGAATTCAATTGATTCTTTTCCCTGGAAATCCATAAGTGCTTCCTACGAATTTCTTGCACAAAGACATTCATTGAAATTTATCCGGAATTAAAAACTGGAATAATATTTTCTGTGATTCAGCAAGGAACTGTTGACACATATATACTTCGAAGGTTGCGACAGACATCATCACCTTCCATTTTGAATTCATCGGACTCGAAATCAGATTCTTTTCGGACTATTTAATAATAAGAATTTTATTTTTTTAAATCTTGGATGAATTTTGGATTTGATTCGTAAAATCGTAAGTTCTTTTTCTCATTTTTACTCTGTTTTTCTAGGGAAATAAATTATTTGTTAGATTTTACAAAGCTTGTTGTCTTCACTCTTTTCTTGTTTCTTTTTGTAAGAGCCTGGACACGTAACAAGAAAATTGGGGGCATGTCCTTGGGATATAAGAATTTTGGCTAAAATATTTCTGAAAACTTCTTTTTTTAAATTAAAATTCCCCTAGTTTTTGAAATTTTTAAATCCCAAGTATTATTTCACATTTTGCAAATTTTACTGTGAAATCAAAAGGCATTCGCAACCTCATCAAAAGTGGAGATTTTTTTTTTTTTTTCAAATCCTACCCAGGAACAGATAGAGATTTTGAAAGAAGATGAATTGCCTCAACTTGCCAGAAAATATGATCTTTCTGGGGCAAAAGCTTCTTTAACGAAGCAGGAAATAAAAAACATATTGGTCCGCTGTTTGGTGGAAAAGAGTCTTTTGGATAAAAGTGCTTTGGTTTCAATCAATAAGTCTGTGTCAGACTCTGACATAAAAGTAGAGGAATTAAATTTAAAATACAAGGTGGAATTAGAGTTAAGAAAGCTTGAACTTCAGAAAGACGAACAGAAACAAATGCAGTTACAAGCCTAGAGAGAGAGAGAGATGCAGTTACAGAAGGAACAAATGCAGTTACCGAAAGAACACTGCAGTTACAATCGGAGAAAGAGGAGAGAGAGAGACAGATGGAAATGAAAAGAGAAGGAATAGAGGAAATATCATTTTAGAATAAAAGAAATAAAGCTGGCAAGTGAAATGCACATTCCCACTTCACATACAAATTCAAGTTTTCATGTTACTAAGAATATTAGGTTAGTGCCCCCATTTAGAAAAAAGGTAGCAGACAAATATTTTCCTCGTGTTGAAAAAATTGCTGAACATTTGATATGGCAAAGGGAGCATTGGACTTTATTATTAAAATGTGTACTTACTGGTAAAGCTAGTGATATTTACAATTCGCTATCACTACAGCAAAGTGCTGACTATGATCTGGTTAAGGAATGCATCTTAAAGGGTTATGAATTAGTCTCTGAGGCTTATCGGCAAAATTTCAGCAACTATAAAAAAGAAGCTGACCAAACTCATGTCGAATTTGCAAGAGAAAAAGAGCAGTTATTTGAGAGATGGTGCTTAGCCAAGAAAGTTGATCAAGATTATGAAGGTCTTAGACAGCTTGTATTACTTGAAGAGTTCAAGAACTGTGTCCATAGTGAAATTAAGACTTATCTTGATGAGCATAATGTCGAAACCTTGGAAAATGCTGTTCATGCCGCTGACGACTATTCCTTAGCTCATAAAGTTCCTTTTGTAGGCAAGTCTTCCACTCAGTAGTCTTCTGGTAAAAGGATATTTCAGTCGAATACGAGCCCTTCTAAATCTCAATCTGGCACAACTTTTATAAATCAAGCTCTGATAAGCTTGACCAAAAATCCTTGTCTCTTCCTACGAGTACCTATCGCAAAAGGAAAGGACACGTTATTTCTGATTGCTACAAATTGAAAAATAAGCATCAGAATGAAGACAGACCTTTTCCAAATGCTCTTATTTCCAAGATGTCAGGGTCACAGTCATGTATTGAAAGCAATATATTTGTCTGATTTTATTATGGAGAATTATGAACCATTCATTTCGATTGGTTCCATATCACTCTTGGGTGATTCGGTCAATCCTATCCCTATTAAAATTTTAAGGGACATAGTAGCTTCTTAGAGTCTTTTATTATCAGGTACTTTGCCTTTTCTGGGAAGTCTTCTACTAATGAGTGTTTTATTCAAGAAGTAGAGTGCGGCTTTGTTAATTTTTCTCTCCATTGTATAAATTTTTCATCAGACTTAGTCTCAAGACTCGTTGACAGTCGGAATAGTGTCTTCTTTACCCGTTGAGGGCATTCATTTGTTACTAGGCAATGACCTAGCTGGAGACAAGGTTGTGGTTAATCCATTTGTAACTGACAAGCCTTGTTTGGATCAGAAAGTTGAGCCTACTAAAAAGAATTCCCTGATTTATACCCAGCTTGTGCAGTTACTAGAGCTATGGCAAAGAAAGCTCTTGAGACTGATGTTGATAAGGAAAGTATTCCTTTAGCTGACACATGTATTGGTCAGGCTTTTAATGAGGTCACTTTCACTCCTTGTATGGATCAGTCAAAAGGTATTGATCACAGTGATCTTCTTTTAACTACTCATTCTCTTTATTCTAATCAATGTGACAAACGACAATCACTTGTCGTCGAACAGGAAAAAGATCCTGAGATCTCCTGTTTATTTCAAAGGGCCGTGAATGAAACTGAAGCCAATGAAGTACCTGTCTGTTATTTCATTAAAAATGAAATTCTTATGAGAAAATGGAGACCTCCCGAGGTACCTGCTGGTGACGAGTGGTCAGTGAACTATCAAATTGTAGTGTAGTTCCAAAATCTTACAGACAGGAAATTCTTAGTCTGGCCCATGAAACTCCTTTAGCTCGTCATTTTGGATTATTAAGAATTGTGACAGTATCTTGACTCACTTCTATTGGCCAAAAATAAAAGTGATGTTTATAAATATTGCCGATTTTGTCATACTTGTCAAATGGTAGGAAAACTCAATTAGAAGATACCTAAAGCTCATCTGCAACCTATTCCTGCATTTGACGAACCATTTAGCAGAATAATGGTAGATTGTGTCGGTCCCTTACCTAAGACCAAGTCATGTAACCAATACTTGTTGACCATAATGTGTGCGTCAGGAAGAATCCCAGAGGCAATTCTTTGAGGAATATTAAAACTACAACAATAGTAAAGGGTTTGATAAAGCTTTTTTAACTCAATTTGGCCTTCCCAAATATGTTCAGTCTGATCAATGGTCAAATTTTATGTCTGGAATTTTCAGGGAAGTTATGCTTGAATTTGGCATCCAGCAATTCAAGTCAAAAGTGAACTTCAGTGTAGAGAATTTTTCAGTGTCGTGATGGAGTTCTATCTCTCTTGCTCATTCTTCAAACTTTTCCTTAGGTTAAGTATTACGGCCCTTACAAAGTTAAGAAGAAAATGAATTAGTTAAATTATAATAATAGAACTCTGATCTAAATAAATTAAAGGAGTACCAGTATAGAGAGAGATAGCCAGTTTAATCATGCAATTAATTTATTTGTACCTGTCCCATTCAGTGAGGATTTAAGTGAAAGAATGCAATCGGATTTAGTTGATTTTGAAGTAACAAATCTTCGTAATTCAGAAATTATGAATGATCTGGACTGGAAACATTCACATTTGCATTAACAAGAAAGGAATGAACTTAAACAGTTATCATTTGAATATGAGCACTTATTTCCAGATGTTCCTAGGGGAACAAACAAATTTGTTCATGACGTTGAAATTGTAAATTCCAAACCCGTGAAACAACACCCATACAGGATGAACCCTCTCAAACAGGAATACTTAAAAAAAGAAATACAGTATTTGCTGGAAAACGATTTCATTTGGCCTAGTAAAAGTGACCGGAGTTCACCATGTATTCTTGTTCCGGAACCAGATAAAACTTTCCGCATGTGCACGGATGATAGAAAAGTGAACAGTGTGACTGAAACATTCATTTCCATTACCAAGAATCGATAACTGCATTGATAAAATTGGAAATGCTAAGTGTGTCACCAAATTTGACCTTCTGGAATGATTTTGACAAATTCCATTGACGGAAAGGGTAAAGGAAATTTCATCATTCGTGACTCAAAATGAAATTTATCAATATAAAGTGATGCCGTTTGTGATGAAGGGTTCGCCAAGTACTTTTAAACATTTAATGAATATGATTATCTCTGGTCTAGATAATTGTGATGCATACATCGATGATGTTATCATCTACAACGTCACCTGGAAAGAACATTTAGCAACAATTTGGAAATTCTTTGACAGACTCATTGATGCAAGTTGGACAATTAATTTATCCAAAAGTGAGTTCTGCCGTGCTTGTGTAATATTTATAGGACATATCGCGGGACATGGACAAGTTAAACCTATAGATGCTAAGATCAAGGCTATCTCTGAATTGCCTGTGCCTGTCAGTAAAATGCAACTGATTCCATTTTGGTGTATGGCTGGATACTATCGGAAATTTTGTTCCAACTTTTCCATAATTGCTGAACCCTTCACAAATTTATTGAGCAAGATAAACAAGTTTCTTCGGAATGAAAAATGTCAGGAGGCTTTTGATAAGTTAAATGCCATACTTAAGACTGCGCCTGTTCTTACAGCTCCAAATTTCAGACAATCGTTTAAACTGTCTGTTGATGCAAGTGATGTTGGGGTTGGAGTAGTATTGTTTCAAGGAGACAGAAATGGTGTTGATTATCCAGTGTGCCATTTTTCTAAGAAATTAAATAACCACCAAAGAATTTATTCCACAATAGAGAAGGAATGTTTGGCTTTGATATTGGCATTACAACATGTTGAAGTTTACATTAGTTCAGCTTCTTCTCCGATTAACGTGTTTAGTGATCACAGCCCCCTTATTTTCATCGGCAAGATGAAAAACAAAAATGAAATTATTACGGTGGCATCAGGCACATCAAGGGAAAAGACAATTTAATAGCAGATGCACTTTCCCATGTATAGAAATATTATTTCATGTACATTTTGTATAATTCATTAGAGTTCCTCTTATGTTACTTTTTTTTAAACCTCATATATAATTAATCTATGGTAGAAAGCAAACTTTATTGTATAAATCTTTTTTTTTTTTCTTTTATGGGGGAAGTGTGATGTATGTGTAATTTAATTATTTGTTTGTTAGTTTAATATTTTTTACTCCATTTCATGCCATTATTAGTAACTTTGTTTAGCGGATTTTACATTGACCAAAAATTCAGTTCAGTTCTGTTTGACCTGAGAATAGAAACAATGTGTCTAGTTAAAAATATTTTTTTTTATTTATTCCCAGAGTAAGAACCATTGAATTCAGTTAAGACCATACTGAGAGTACGTGATGTTAGGCATGTAAAAAGGTTCTATGTTGTTCTGGAAAGACGAACTCTTGACCCCCATCAGGGCATCTGTTTTGCGTTTTAGTTAGTCTTGTAACTGATGTTATCATAAAAATTAGCCAGTTCGGGCTCGAAACCTTTGACACTTAAGGTAAATTTTGTTGTGACCAGTTTGAGTTGAAATTTTATTTTATGGAATTCAGTTGATTCTTTTCCCTCTAAATACATAAGTGCTTCTACGAAATTCTTGGACAAAGACATTTCAAAGAACTGGAATAATATTTTCTGTGATTCAACAAGGAACTGTTTACACATCTATACTTCGAAAGTTGCGACAGACATTATCGCCTTCCATTGTGATTTCATCGGGACTCGAACTCAGATTCATTTAGGACTGTTTAATAATAGGACTTCTATTTTTTATTCTTGGATGAATTTTGGATTTGTTCTTTTTCTCAGTTTTACTCGGGAAATAAATTATTTGTTAAATTTTAGAAGGCTTGTTGTCTTCACTTTTTTCTTGTTACTTTTTGTAAGAGTCTTGACACGTAACACTATTAACAAAAGACCAGACCAGTTTTGTGACAAGTTTTGACTGAGATTTCAGGTATGGCTTGATATTTTCTATAGGTGAATGCATATTTCAGTCATTTCCGTTCGACCCAGGCGCAAAAGACTTGCATCTAAATGAGAGGTCTTTAGCTCGTGGGCCGCATGGAATTATTTCCTGCGGCCCGCAACTTATACCCGGATTGGTAAAATAATTAACAATGGCAATTATTTTTTCACAGCCGGTCAGTTTTTATAAAAATTCGATTGTTACATTCTCGGGCAAATTACTAGTTCTCATGTGGCCCGCGTGGTTATTTGACCTTGAGACCCCTGATCTGAATTATGCATATAGTGAATGTCTGCATGTATTTTGTCATAGTTTGCCAGCCAGCTAGCTAAATAAACAGAAAATGAAATGTATAACCAAACTACCGACCGATAGATAGCTAAAGAAATGTGTAAACACTGCTACTAAGTACCAATGACACTCGTTACTTGTTTTTGTTCCGCTTTTGCAAATTTCATCTGTGCGAAAAATTCAATCCATTAGAAATAAGCTTACGAAAACAATTTAAATTGACTCATTATCACAATAAAGTTGTGATACAGAATATACACGGCAACTCTTAACAGCATTTGAACCTGTCTACGGATTTGGTGCATACAGTTATGATGAAGAGTGTCCCAAAGCGATGTAAACTCGATCCGATTTCGACATCACTGCTGCTTGAGTGCTTAGATTCAATAATGCCCTTTTTAGTCGATGTTATCAATATTTCTCGCTCATCAGGAGAATTTCCATCAGGTTCCAAAACCGCCATTGAAGAGCTTCTGTTGAAGGAAACCGCCATTTGACCATAACGACTTAAAGAACTTCCGCCCTGTATATAGTCTCTCATTCATTTCGAAAATCTTAGAAGAAGCTGTTCTAACACATTTTGTATCTCATTTGAATTCAGATAGCAATGAGCAGTCAGCATATCTTCCTCGCCATAGTACTGAAACGTACCTTCAGAGAGTTGTTAACGACCTTCTCTATGATTTGGATTGTGGAAAGATTATAGTCCTCACACTCCTGGACTCGCCTGCGGAATCAGACACAACAGACCATGATATATTACTTCACCGCCTCCAGCATTTTTTGAGTATTAAAGATACAGCCTTACTGTTCGAGTCCTACTTAGTCATGAGGATACAAATTGTGCCCGTAAATGGAATATAGAAGAATTTTGGATCAAAGACACTGTAATATTTGGTTTTTGGGGCACAGTAAAGCCTAAGCTTCTAAATTTGTTTTTATTTGCTCCACCCATAAAATATTGTCATGATAAGGGCATGCACAATGGCAAAGTGGAAATAGTGCATGTCTTTGGTCACTAGGTGTCGCCATTAAAGGCACAGTAGTGCCGAGTGTATGCAATTTTATGCATTGCAAAAATGATGAAACTTATTTAATGTGGCAAATTATAAGATGAAATAATGCACCAAAACCTAGGGTTTGGAAAGAGTCGATCAGTTAATTGTTAAATAAACGAGAGAAAATGCAGTTGGGGAGGGGGCGCTTTAATAGAAACTTACAGGCCACGAACTGCCACGGAAATCTCACGTGACCACATTTTCGGCAACGTCATCTTCGACTAGTGGGCAGGTTACGAGTCACGTGGTTCTACTTTAAATATCTGTAGGAAACAAAAATGGCGTGCGCAAGAGGGAGTATACACGAAAAGCTCGCCAGCCTTGCTCGCGTTGCAAGGCAGCTGCAAGTACCATTTTTATAGGTCTTTGGCATGACTCGGCCGGGGTTCGAACCCGCGACTTCCCGCATCCGAGGCGGATGCTATAACCACTAGGCCATGGGAGCGGTCAGAAAAGGTGTCAAAACTTAAGATAGTATCAGATGATTTTATTCATTGTTGTATTGGGTTTAACGCCATTTCTCAGCGCAAGATAGGCTATACATGGCGGACAATATTGAACCTATCAACTTATATTCTTATAAAGTGCGTTTGCACATATCATTATGGTTAGAGATAATATATAATCTCCTTTTATTGTTTACGTTCTCTTCATGTTGCAAAGTTTTTACCTCTGTTTCCAATGTAAATAATAGTAACTGTAGTAACATTTTTTATGCATGACCTTTGTATGAAAGAAATTTAATTTATACAATATGTAAATCATATAAAAATGATTTTTTTTTTCAATGTTCATCATCTGAGGAAAGATTTTTGAAGCCCCGTGTGTACAGGATAGGATTGTAAACTGTTTTCACTTACCTTCTGTTCTGAGAGAGAAATAAGCAATTGTATTTATTTTTCTCCAGGATTAAGGTAATACTCGCGTAAGTCATAATTTTTCACCATCAGGGTGATGAAACTGTTCATCATCAATGTTGAATCTTTGTATAATTTATTGTGAAATAATTGCTATTTTTGTCCTTTGAAATCGGGCGCCATATTTACTACTGTGTGTAATGGTCGCTCGGCTTTCCACTAGGAGGCGCTCGGGATAATCTTTCCAAATTCTTCCATGTTTAGTAATATTCGTGAAAACTTTGTCATGAATTTCCAGAGTGTGTTCCCAAAGCCTATAAATAGGGGTGAGATCCGCCGTTCTGGCAGTTGTAATTCTGCTGGTCTCAAGTAAAGGTCTCAAGACCAAGAAAACAAAAATCTTTGTTTCTTGTCATCTCAACTGATAATTTCAAGCATTAATTGCAAGGTGGACTAGTTACTACCAACACATTAAATTTAGTACTCATAATGACTACATTAATGCTTCTCTGAAGTTGTTTCAGCATTTATTTCCCTCGTTATAGTACATAAAAGTTCTCATAGAGGAATTTAGCTGTCGACACTGTGACTATGCCGCCATCAACACAGCCGTCTGCTATCCACTGGGAATTTAGTATTCCGATTGGCATTATCAATTTTCCTACTCAATTACATGTATCATTTCGAAATCACAAATTTCCATCCATTTTGTAATGTTTGTGCCATTTAGATGTCGAAATAATATCCCCGACACAACGACATACTATGTTGCTACAAAACGACACACATTGTGGCGTTCAATCCACAAGACACACTATTGACATCCGGTTCCAGACTGTGTCCCTCAAAATGACAAACTGTGTCTCAGCCAACAGGACATAGAACACAATTAATTTTACTATATATTCTCTACATTTGTTTCTCAGTGCCGAACTTTCCAGTGTGTGACAATCAATACAAATCATATGTTAATCTAAAATACCTTCAAAGATGTCTTCACGGTAAAGTTCTTGTCAAAGGTTCACCGGCATTTTTTTGAAAGGCTGGATTGTAAACAAACCACAGATTTCACTTCCGGATCATCATCAAGACCTTATTGCTCACTGTACACTGTCGCCAAAACACACACAGACAACCACACCATAAGCTCATATTCTAAAGAATAAAGAATTGCCTTTAAATCCATACCAAGAATGCCTAAATTTAACTCTTGTATCACCACCAAAAGGAGACAGGAAAAAATGCTCAAAAAATAGACTGGGACCACATTCGTGGGTACTGAACTGGAGCTATTAATTGTGGCCTGATTGCAACAAACGCGACACACTATTAACATCCAGTTCCAGACTGTGCCTCTAATATCTTTACCATTGGACAAACGCAAACCATGGTCTGGTCCCGAACCTTGATTGGATGCACAAAATCATTACCACTTCGGTACGTCATATGAACAAATTTTGAGAACTATTAACTTATTTTTATGTGCTAGATTAGTTTTGGAATTGGTATTATTTGAGTTAGAGATGATGCGAATTATGATAAATTGAACATTTATGCTGATTTTCGCATGCAATTTACCACTGATACTATTGTTCTTATTTCAAGATGCTTTATCAAACATTTGTTCTGCATATTTGCAAATATTATTTTTCACCATTTTGTGCACTGCATTTTGTGAGAAAACACATATAAGGTTGGAAGTCATATAATAAACTGTGTTGACTATTTATATTTGTTTTTCTTCAAGCTTTTATAATCTAAATAAGAATGTTTGTGATGAACTCACAATTTCTTGACACTACAATACGCTGGAGAGATCTAGTAACTGAAAAAGGCGCGAGCTGTCCATCTATTCCATTTTATTTGGCCTTGACTCTTCATACGTTATAATAGAACTGGCGGAGGAAGAACCAATTTCCTAAATGAAGATGTTGGCAACTTTCTTACATGCTCTCACAGACAGGAACTTGAGACTCGAACCCATGCCAACAGAGGTGAGATCGCAGCGAACGGCAGAGCGAGCTCTTGGATCACTCGGCAACCCGGGCTCCCAGACGTTTTTTAATAATAAAAGCTTCAGCACCACGTTACGAGCACTATGTTCCACTGATAACGATATGCTAATCTCGTAATGTACTGTTGTCAAGGCTTTCATAAATATTCTTTTTTAAAAAAAAAAAACTTCTTGTGACATTATTTTGAAGTTCATCTTCACTGGATTGCTTGTGTGCTTGTTATTGTTGATGTTGTTGTATTTTTCTTTTTATTTCTTTTCACTTTTATCTGTCTTGAAAGATTGATTAGACTGAATTTATGCTGCATTCAGATTTACTCTCAGATTTACAGGTATTAATTTTATACGAGTCATTTGGAAAAACAAACAATTCCATGCATGCTGTTTTTCTAGGATAGTATCATTTTTTCTGTAGTGTGTATTATTGCATAAAATAACGTATTGAACCTGCCAAACGAATTTTAGTAAATTCTCAGATTAATAAAATGTTTTCATCCGATTTGCATTAAATAACATCACACTATTGTATGGCCCGTTTAAAGAGGATCTGACCTGGATATTCCACAGTATAATGCGCCTGCAGATCCGGGTGTATACCGTTTATTCTATTGATTACTCCTAAGAAACACATCGGTCCATATCAACAAAGGACATTATGCGTCTGCAGTTTTTGACCTGCTTTCGTAGGTCGTTTAGCTAGTGCTTGCCTTTTCACTGCAGCACTTTCAGTAGTATATGGGAGGTCATGGGGGTCTGTTGGACTGCCAAGCAACAAAGTGAAAAAGTAACATAGGGACAATGGGAATTTAACATGGGTATGACACTTGTGAGTCAGTGGGAATTTAACATGGGTATGGCACTTGGGGACAATGGAGAATTGAACATGGGTAACGTCATTAGGTTTTATGGGGACAAAGCTGTTTTATAGGGACAAAGAAAAGATAGACATACAGTAACAAACAAATAAACACACAAACAAACATACTACATGGCAACTACTATATATTTTCGAGGCAGTGGAGTGACCCCGAAAAGGGCCGTTGGGGTTGTTAACCAACTGGAGTTAACATACGGAACATTGCACTGGTCTTCTTCTCTTCCTTACACTCTGTCTGACAGATGAACCGTATATCAAGACTCTCTTCGGATATCCTTGTCTCTCCACAAAAATTCTTCTTTTCCAAATAGCCGTACCTGTGATCTTCGAGATAACCATTGATGATTTCACACGCATAGGATTGTCTGGGCTGAACAGTATCCCCGAAATGAGGGTAGACGGCAGCACGTTAGTCCACATTATGTCATGAGAACAGGTGAATTCAGTGAGGTGAGCCATGGGTATTTATAGTTTAAGGCGGATTGACATCTTTCACGCGCGTTGCAAAATTCAGTCAGAGCACAGAGTCTCTCTTCCAATCAGAAGAGAGTGGCATGTGACGTTACATACCCTATATAGGTGCCCTAGCGTCTGTGCGCAGTGAATCGGTACGACATAGTTGGAACAAGGTTGAAACTAAGAAGACGATGTATTGGGGTGCTCCTGCAGTGAAGACGAGGAGTGGTGGCATGGAGGTTACCAAATCAACCACGGTAATACTTCCAGAAGAGAATGATTTTAATTGGGTTTTAGTCAATTGTTTCTCCTCTTCGCAAGAATTTGTACCGGTAACAGTACCATGTTCTCGTTCCATACCACAAGTAGATGATTTTCGACAAAGACAGAAAGAAGAATTGGAGAAATTTTTACAAATGCAGATAGAAGCAGAACAAGAATTTTTCATTCAAAAGCAACAGCAAGAAGAAGAGGTTGAAGAAGAGAAGTGAAAACATCAAGGAGAGAAGAACATGGCGGTGAAGGTCAAACGGTAACAGTGCTATTAGACATTTTGGCAGAGTTAAGGTATCTGAGACAAATGTATCAGACGTCTATAATTCGACCCAAGAGAAAAAGTTCTTCCCAAGCCAAACATTCAAACCAGTCATCACTTCCCTTACTCTGATTATCCCTGACTGGTCATCGGTAGCAGCAGCGGATCACTACTAAACTATCGACAGTTGCATGTGAAGAAGTAGGACTTGGCCTTGGCAAGGGTATAAGGCAGTTAAAGTTCATTGCCTCCCGTTCATGAGTTTTTTTTCACAAAAACCCCCCACCCAACGGTCCTTTTCAGGGACACTCGCCTCTCTAGAAAAGAGTGCCTACTCAGAGTTTGCCAAACTAAGTAAAACTTAAATCTCTTTTTCCCCATGGTGATTGAATGATATATTTTTGTGAGTGCGTGAGTGTATGTCCTTATTATAAAAATCAAGACAAAAAGAGACACGTTTCCTTTCTGGTATATTCTCTCATTTTGAAAATCACCATGGACATCTCACAATACATCAACAAAAGTCCATTTTCTTCTTTTACTCTCTCTTTTTCCATTTCTTAATTTCTTCACCTGCAGAGGTTTCTCCTCTGTGTCTTCTCGCGGTCTGGATTTCTTGCCTTTCTTGACGGGAATAGGTTCTTTATCTTTGGAACCACTCTTCGTCTTCTCTTCTTCCTTTTGCTTCCTTTGTTCCTTCTCTTCTTATTAGGGCACTCTAAAGACCAATGTCCTTTTTCATGACAATGGTAACATGTATCTTGACCTTTGCTTCTCATTTTTGCTGTCTTGTTTTGACGTTGTGAACATTCTGTAGCCCAATGTCCTTTCTCCTGAAAGATATAGCAAGTATATTGACTTTATCTCGAGAGGAGTTGTCCGTCGTCTTCTCTGAAGAAACTTTTGATTGAGTCTCTCTAAATTTCCGATGGCAACAGTTGTCTGTTCTGTTAAATCTCTGACAAGAAGGGTAAGTTTTGTGGACTCCTCCATCTTCTTGATCGTTTAAGAACTGAATGAATACTCTAATGCACTAACCCTATATACTGAAAGAGCCTGCTGCGTGAGAAATCTAGTGTTATGTATATGTAATTTAATTACTTGTTTGTTAGTTTTAAATTTTTTTATTTTTTTTTTTTATTTTATTACCTGTTATTGTAATGAGAATTTTGTCTCCTGGATTTTAATATTTTTTAGAAATTCAATTCAGTTCTGTTTGACCTGATTAACAACCCAATAGTTTGAAACTTTGTAGCTAATTGCTGACTTTGATTCAGAACCAGTGTCAGGTTTAGAGTAAACAACTTTTTTTTATATCATTCCCATAGTAAAAATCATTAATTTTAGCTGGGGTCGTACCTAGCGTACGTGATAATCGGCATGTAATATTTTCACGTCGCTTTGGGGAAAATGATCACGTGACCCTTTCCGGGAGTCTGTTTTGCGTTTTAGATAGTCTTATAAATCATTGTTATAGGAATACATAGCGAGTTGTGTTTTTAACCTTTGAAGCTCAAAAGGCGTTTTTGTTGTGACTAGTTTGAGTTGAATTTTTATTTATTGGAATTAGTAATTTATTTACCTTGGAAAATACTAGTGCTCATCAGAATTCTTCGACAAAGACATTTTTTGAAATTATTCGGAGTTCAAAAACTGGAATATTATTTTTTTGTGATTCAACAAGGAACGCTGTGAAGGTTACGGCATACGTCATCGCCTTCCATCTTGGAATTTCATCGGGATTCGAACTGTGAATCACTTAGGACTTTTCATTGTGATGTGATGTAATTTGGATTTTTAACGTGGCTTTAACAATTTTTCAGTCATATCGCTACGATGTCTGCAGTGTGGCAGTTTACAGTGATGTCTAGCACTGGGGCATCATGCCGCAGACATGTGGCATGATGTCCCACCCAGTCACATTATCCTGACACCAGGCCGACCAGTCCTAACACCAACCTCTTAATGCTGAGCGCCTAGCGAGGCAGCTGTTAGTACCTTTTTTGTAAGTCTTTGGTATGACTCGGCCGGGGATCGAACTCACGACCTCCCGCATCCGAGGCGGACGCTCTAACCACTAGGCCACCGGAGCGGTTGACTTTTCATTAATAGGACTTATATTTTTTAATTCTTGGATTAATTTTGGATTTGATTCGTAAACTGTCAGTCTTTTTTCTTATTTTTACCGTGTTTTTCTAGGGAAATAAATTAGTTTGTTAAATTTTACAAAGCTTGTTGTCTTCACTCTTTTCTTGTTACTTTTATGGTAGCCTAGACACGTAACACCTAGTCAAACGAAATTTTTGCAATCAGGATGAAACGTTTCCGGTGAGAAACTAGACGAAGGTAAGAGTCAACACACACACACACACACACACACACACACACACACACAAACATCCACGTACGCACGCACACACAGGTGTTGCTGCATTGGGTAACAGTAGAACGGGCGATACTTTTTGTTATGTTTTGCTGCATTCGCTACAAGCAATGTTACAACATTCCCTTAAACTTAGCAGGGGGAAAACAGTAAATACCTGTCTTAATCTAACGACAGTCGAAACTGGGCTGACTGAAACTAGAGCATACATTGTTACAGTTTTTCGAACGCATGCTTTGTCTTTAGAATGACAGTGTAGAATTGGACGAGTTATACAGTGCAGGACGGGACGAGTCATACAGCACGGTGTGTGTTTCCTATCTGAGAAGAAAGCAAAAAACAACGGTAGATCTAATGTTAGAAATGTTTCCCGTGACTCGTGGCTGTGCCAAAACAGGATGAAGCTAAGATACCTTAAATACACAAGCGTAAGTCAGCTCAAGATTTTACATCATCCAACGATTTGCCTAAAGAAGAAAAAAATCTTTCTACAATTTTAGGGTGTAAAGTTTTTGAAAAATTACAAAACAAACGAACATTTTACGTAATCATTATGACTAACTGACCAAATTTTTGAAGAAGTACCTTAAAAACGGGGGAACAAGTACCATCAGGATTTCAATCGAAATCATTTTGTACGAAACATAGTGTATGCTTGTGACATCTTGTGAAATAGAATTGTCATTGCGCGCGCGCGCGCGTGTGTGTGTGTGTGTGTGTGTGTGTGTGTGAGAGAGAGAGAGAGAGAGAGAGAGAGAGAGAGAGAGAGAGAGAGAGAGAGAGAGAGAATTACATTATAGGAACAGACAGTAAATTTACATTTTACAGAGGGAACAAAAGAATGGAAAAAGACGCAACGTAGGACACCATTTTTGGTCTGATATATTTTGGGCGGTATTATAGGACAAAGATGACTGAGTTTCTTAAGACATTCATACGTTCTATGTGAGAAATGTTCTTTCATTTTCAATCATTCATCAATTTCGTCGAAGGGTGGTGTTATATTTATTGTTGACTGACTGCAAGTAACATTTGCTGTATGTCCCATATTTTAGAGATGTACATTTTTTTGGCAGCACACATCTGGAGGTTACAATGTAGCAAATGTTTTCCACAAAACTACCAACATTACCAAAATGTCTTGCGCTACTGCACTCTTAAACAATGGAGAGATAATAGGACCATACATTGTTACATTTTCTTCCGTCTACGCATGTATTGGCTTTGGGTGAAAATTTACCACAGGGCGGGTCATACTTGCAGTTATTTAAGAGTTTAATGTTGTTTTTTTTTTCTGAATTTATCGTGGTATAAACTGTCGGTTGCCGACTCACACAGCAATAACGCCCGAAACGTGTTATGTAAATTGTGTGAGTCGGTAACTTACAGTTCATACCACGACGCAGACCTGCCAACTCTTACGATTTTACCGTAAGTCTTACGAAAATTACCCTTAAAATACGGACTTACGGCATAAAAGCAAAAACTACGGAAAAATGATCGTTGCCGAAAAATCCGGATAAGTGGTTCATCCATGTTTGATTTGGATCCGGGTTTTATATTAGATTTGGTGAAATAAATCAGGGAACCAGACTAACTTTAAAGCAACACCTCAGACGATTTAAACTGCACCTATTTGTTCATGCGAAGCGTCGGTATGATCAAACTGTTGATTATAATTTTTTTTTAAAAAATGGCGTCCAGCGATCAATGCATGTTGAAGACGAAAGGGAAAATAAGCCTCTTGAAAAGTGTTAATAATTAACACTGAAGAATATAGAGGAACATTCTTATTCTTGTGAATAAAGCTGGAAGGGACACAATTACGTTTATTGGACATCACGTGCCAAATTTGAGTTTTTCTCGTGGCGGGAGATATGATAGCTGTCGTCATGTGAAATGGAAAAAGAATTCCCAAGAATTAAGTCAAGTTGAGCGATAGCAACAAGCCATTGAGCTGCATAGGTTTGGAACTAAATTTTGTGCAACCGTACTAGTGGTAAATAAAGTCTACGCGTACTTTACAGTTGAACGTAATGTTTATCGTCGCTGCATGTTAGATACCGAACTTTTAATTACGTTTTCCGGCTTTACAATAGCAGTTTGTGATATTTTGTTACATCTTACTGAAAACTGGTCAATCTTACGGAAAACAAATCAGCTGCCTTACTGAGACGGACTCGTCAGGGTTGGCAAGTCTTCCACGATAAACTCAGAACAAAACAACCTTAATCCCTTATAATTGCAATACTTTATAATTTTATTTATTTATTTATTTTAAAGATATTTCCTATCAGTTTAAGAGCTTTATTTAAGTGTACGAATTCACGTTGAGGGCGTCTGCTACGTATCTGTTTATAGAACAGGGGATATTCCATCTATAACGTAATAACTACGTCAGCACCAAACAAATTCTACCAATAGTAGGCGATCTAAGGCTACCTACAGGATCTGCTTACAAATGAAATTAAGAATACCGGTTAATGGTTATTGTGACGGGGGTCTAATAGTCAAAAAGTGCAAGACATCGACCATGACAGTTTCGATGGGGAATAGGCCGATAAATCAGCCCTTCACCCGTGATGATGTTGACATCTCGTCCATAAGTATCAACACAGATTTCGGAGGTTGATGTATCGGGCTAATGGTAGAGTAACGGATCTATCTCCCACCCACCCCACATCGTAACTATCGGAGTCTGCGTCTTACATTGTAGGACTGCGAGTCCAGTTTGTATATTGACAGTCTTTGAACAACCCCATCTCGTCTCAATCCCTATATCCATTTACCATTAAGTTTTAAATTCATTTGTAAGGAGCCGCAGTGAAAGTAAATTCATTCAATTTTCTAAACAAAATATAAACCCACCGTTTTTATTTCGTTTTAAAAGCATGCAGTGTGTATGCCCTCCGCTTCAGTGTTTATTTACATCACTTTGTACGTGACTCTATTTGTAGAAGTTAGTATAAAGTAGTTCCCCGTACACTTTATACAGAAATAAGCGCAACTGGGTCGGATCACATGGTTATGTTCTGACCAATGGAAATCTTCCTTACAGTTATCAACTGATATAACTGCAATTATACTCCCGCTATTGTTGAAAAAGCCATGTGTTTTTTTCATTTCTGAAAAAGGTAAATGTAATGCTATATCATTTTTCCGTGACAGATGGCAATGCCAAATAGAATACCGAAGTGTACAAGTTCAAGTCAACTCAAGATTTTACATCATCCAACGATTTACTTATGGAAGGTAAAAATTATTCTACAATTTTTAGGAGTGCACGTTTTTAAATAAAATACAAGATACAAGGAACAGTTCACGTAATTACTGTGACTACTGATCACATGTTTGGAGAGGTATCTTAAAACGGGAACAGATACCATTTGGATTTCAATCAAAATCGTTTCGACGGAGAGAGAGAGAGAGAGAGAGAGAGAGAGAGAGAGAGAATATTATTCCTACTTTTAAAAATATCACAATACTTATGTTTGTATGGTATATTTCTTTACAAAATTTCAAAAACACACATCACATTTAAATAATCAAACACTATTGTAAAATATCACAAGAGTGAATTGGAGACATAGGCTACTAAAATCATTCTTTCGAAAATGTCGATGTAAAGTTCTCACAAAAATGTTACATCCAAACATGCCGTGATGTATTTCGCAATAAGACTAACATAATTCCCATGAGTTGCCCATGGTACGATTGTTTGTGCGTTAGTTTTATTGTTTGTAAAGTGGAGAGTGGTCAGGTACAGAAAAAAAAAACAAGTCTGATCTTCTCGCTGTGTGAATAACAAAAATCGATTCGAAGTTAAGGCAGTGGAAAATACCGGTTAGCCAATGAAGTCACTTACAATGAGTGACGCATTGGCAGGCAGTGTAGTGGTCAGGCGCAGAAACACGTCGACCTCGTCACTGTACGAAGAGCGACTGAAGCAAATTCGAAGTAAATAGGTGTAGCCGGTAAAATTGCTTATTGTCCTAAGGCAGTGTAGGAAAATAATGCGGACTCTCATGCGTTTTTACCGTTGCAGTGCACACAGACGAGTGTGCACTGCAACGGTAACATGTGTTGTGTACCGTAACATTTCTTCTTGCCACATCAAATATTGAACTGTACCATTATTGTTTGCGTTTTGAAACTGACAAAATACTTCTCACTCGGGCATTTTAACAGATACAACACATTCACATAGGTAGAGAGAGAAGTGATATCGTATTAATTGGTAGTTTTCTTCGAACTAGTGAATTTGGGATTTATATGAAGTTAAGATTTCTGGTCAAGTTGCAAATGTGTGCGTGTTTTGGAAAATTGCAAAACTTGGATTGATTTTTTTCCTCTCGTGAAACTTGTAAAGTGGAGAGACTGTGCAAGAGTCAAAAACTGAAGTCACGTAACCTTCTACGAGGCGCCGTAGCGGACAAAAGCTGGTCCAATCAGAACGTTGCCATTGAAATTTAAATGTCATATGTCCAGAATTCCAACTTTACGTGTTGTATAAAAAAAAAAAAAAAAAAAGTATTGTCCTTAAAGTGCCATTTTCTAGATCGAGATTTTATATTGTATCTGTTGAATTAAATAGTAGTGGTTGAAAGTTATATTTTCTACGTCGATGTTTTAGATTGTGTCGTTTGAATTACACGGCGGTGGTTGAAATTTCGATGTCATACGTCGAGAATTCCTAATTTACGTATTGGTTCAAAAAGTTTATGTTGAAAGTTCCATTTCATATGTTGAGTTGAATTACACAGCGCTGGTTGAAAATTCGATGTCCATTGTCGAGCTTTTAGATTGTATCTTCTGAATTACACGGAGGTTGTTGAAATTTTAATGTCATATGTCGAGAGTTTCAGTTTTATATGTTGAATCACATTTATTGTGCTAAAAGTTCCATTTCGTATGTTGAGTTTTGAGATTGTATCTGTTGAATTACACAGCGGTGATTGGACATTTTATTGTGCTTGTCAGTATTGTTATTTTTATATGGTGAAATGATGTGTTGATGTTAACAGTAACATTACACAATGTCCACTTTAACAATTCAAAATAATATTGAGTATTAAGATACATCATTCGTGTATTCAATTATAAGACGCCATTACATTTCATGCATTTACAGTTTGAAAGTTACCACTCACAGGTCGAGAATTACTATGAATTTTTTTCGCTAGAGGTCGCTCTCGTGAACGGACTGCGTCATTTTTCAACAAGGAGGCTGCTTCTCGTTGCTGTGAAATTCAACAGACGAAATCTAAATACCCGCCATATGAAATTGAACTTTCATCACAAACAGGTATATACAACTTGTGAATTAGGGATTCTCGACATATGATATTGAAATTTCAACCACCGCTGTGTAATTCAAACTATTCACTGTAAAACGTCGACAAAGGAAATATAACTTTAAACCACCACTGTATAATTCAACATATAAAATCTAAAATCTCGATCTAGAAAATGGAACTTTAAGGACATGCATTTTTTTTCCAACACGTGATATTGGATTTCTTGACATACGACATTGAAATTTCAACTGCAACTTTCTGATTGAACCAGCTTTTGTCCGCTATGGCGCCTCATAACTTTCTATGGCCTGTAGACATTTCGACTTTAGAAAATGTGAAGTATTGCAAATCATTATCACAAACAGAAGTAGAAAATAGGGGCGTGTTAGTGTGTTATTTAGATACATCCAGTAAAATTCACAGTGCACTTGCTCTGTCTTTTACTTTGGTCTTAGGAGAGAGCTCCTCTTTGTAGCTGTAGCAACAGTAGTAAGAGTAGGCTAATAAATAAGCCCCTCACTCGTGATGATGTTGATTTTCGGGTTAGGGGCTGATATCACCAATTCATTGAAAGCTGCAATTATTCGCAGCCACTTTTGTCTGCACACATCGGTGTACATTTTATACACTTACCGATATTTCTCGTGGCTCTGCAGCTTCCCTCGGCTGAAGGGTTCTTTTGGTGACATGTATATTATATTTCCGGAGCAAATTCTGTATTTGGTGACTTGTAAATCCGCGTGGAATAGCCCAACTATCTGTCCCGTGTCCATTTTAAATTTCGATATGGCTGTTACCAATTACCGGCATGTGTCTAAAGTGTACGCAGGATTCTTCCGGAATGATATGCATGCAGCAAACTTGCACATTTTAATGAATAGGTGACATCTGACCCACATATCGTCCATCAGTATCAACATAGATTTGGGGGGTTTATTTATCGGACTATGGTAATAGCAGTAGGGGACGTCGTCTCTGCAGTCGAGAAAGGGTAGTTCTTTTAAAAAATGGGTTTAAATTTTTTTTAAAAAAAGAATCAAATGAGGAAACACTAGTGTTATCTCAGGGTTGGTAGCCATCGTGGTCAACGACAAAGTAGAAGTGACAGAGCGAAGGAGACATCGTTGCCGAGCAGTGTGGTTTTCTAGAGTACGTACGCGTCATAACAGCACAGCACCTTCTCTAACTCTCTTGATGACAGCAGCTGCCTTTCTTTCTTGCGACTTTTTGTTTTGTGGTAGGTTTTGAAACGAAGGATCGTCAGCTTCCAAGTTACAGAGGATAGAAAGACACAGAAAAAGACACAAACACTCCTAAGAAAGACTCAGATGTAAATGGGAATCCAAAAAGAAAAATTTATTGTATGGGTACAAAACATTTATTCAAGTATATACAACGGCTCCATGGCCTGTGCTTTGGTCTAAGCACTATCCATTTAATGCATAAAAATTTGGACATGTAACAAACATATTTACAAGTTATCTAGTTCTTGGTTCCAG
>JAECUM010016651.1:0-22483 GCA_016617855.1 Megalonaias nervosa | reverse complement strand
ATAAATTAAACATATTGTTGATGTCAATGAATATATATAAACTGCTGAAAGAATGAATTTGAACATTGTAATGCATTATAAATGTATAGATCGCGACTTACCTTGATGTATGTATTAAATCGTTAATGCTGTATGTCAAGTGTGATCGCCGGTCATGTGGTAACAAATGTCATCGAGTTCAACCTCGCACATCGTTAAATACTCACAAAAATCTTTTGGAATCTTATTTTATATGAATTTGTCACAACCAGAAATATGTTTATCACACTTAAATTCCCATCCAAATCATCATTTGAATAGCACTAAGCTCGATGACTCCAACAGCTGACATCACGAAAATACGTCCGCAGGCAAGATGGCCGACACTAGATCACATGACCGGTTCCACACAGTAAATTTGTCAAGTTCACCTTATTGATTAAATTTCACTTGTTGATTGAAAATGCTGACCTTCTTTCACTCAAGTATAAGTATGTTTTGAATATTTAATATTGTATTCTTCATTTTTATGCTGGTCAGTATATTTTCAATGTTATCCGCGTTCATTGGTAGTAGTGTACTCTTCACCCAACCTTAGCAGTCTTGGTTACGACTTAAAGGACGTTGACGTTTGACGGACACGACATAATACATAATGTTTATATTTTTGCTAATGACAGAGTGTAAACGGACAAGTGATGATAGTTAAATTGTATATTAACCCTCAGTTTGTGTCGCTGGTTGTAGAGAATCTGTTTGGCACCATCAAAACTGTTTGGCGTCCCGGACAAGCAATGATTGGTTAAAATAACGTCACATGACTATTTTCCGAAGAGAATAAATGGGGGCGAACTTCGAAATTCAGCAGATAGCTGTCAACATTAGCGCCTCTTTCAACATCTCTCCACCAAATAAAAGGAACACTGTATTGGGGTAGTTATAATTACAACTTTATTGAATGACATTAAGAAGCTCATAGATAATTATAAAAATAAGACAAGTCTTCGAATTTTAATTTCTTTATTCTCAAAAATAGACTGGAATATATATATATATATATATATATATATATATATATATATATATATATATATATATATATATATATTACAACAATAGGAATCAATTCAGTTCTGTCAAATTCAATTCATTGCTATTGATTCAGGCTTAATACAAAAGTGATATTGTCCCATACTAAATAGGCAGCTATCTCTAGCCACACTAAGAATTTAGGGCTAACTTTCAAAACACTTAGTGGACCGCTCCGGTGGCCTAGTGGTTAGAGCGTCCATCTCGGATGCGGGAGGTCATGGGTTCAATCCCCGGCCGAGTCATACCAAAGACTTACAAAAATGGTACTAACAGCTGCCTCGCTTGGTGCTCAGCATTAAGAGGTTAGTGTTAGGACTGGTCGGCCTGTTATCAGGATAATGTGACTGAGTGGGACATCATGCTACATGTCTGCGGCATGATGCCCCAGTGCTAGACATCACTATAAACTGCCACACTGCAGACATCGTAGCGATATGACTGAAAAATTGTTAAAGCTACGATAAAAATCCAAATCACACACACACTCACAAAACACTTACTCTGTGGGTCATCCATTTCTTGCTGAATAATTATGTTGAGGTTATGAAGGCCAGCATATAATAGCATTTGTGTATTACATATGTTACATGTAATCAAATAAATATATTTATGATTTTTTTTTAGTCATTCTCCATTTTTTAGCATCTTATCAGTTTCATACAGTCAGAAATAAAAGGTCCTGATTTGGAGCATTCTTTAAACTTATTATTACCTTGACATAAGTTAGTACATACCCCTCCCCAATCTGTTACAGTACCTTACTGAAATTGGTCTGTTTTTTTTTTTTTATGAAATATTCCCAAGTGTTCAGTCCAGAATGATGTTAGCATGAGCATTAATTTATCTAAGATCAGTCTTCAAATGAAGCACCAGTCCAAAGCCCAAGGCCTGTATTGTTTTACTCAGGTAGCAAAATTTCTATGTTCACAGGCCTGCTGGGCCCTTAAATATTCAAAGAAATGTTAATAAAAAAGCAGATGCAAACAATAACATTGTCCAAACCCTATCAGAAGCCAAAAATAATCTCCTGAAGCTATTGTCTTTTCATCATATCAGATCTGTTAAGTATCTAACCAAAATAATTCAGTCATTATAGTCTGCCTCTTTGTTTTCTATATTAATACCTGAAGCCAGTGTCAATTAAAATGCATCAGACTGGAAATTATAGATGGGGATTATTTCCTAAATGGAATAATTCAGCATCCTCTTGTAAAGAACGGAGAAAGGTAGAAATAATCACTGGATTTTTAGGGTTAATTATTTTCTTACATTTAGGCAAGAAAAGAAGACCAAGTTAGAAAATTATTTTATATGCATTTAGTGGAGTATATACAAGTAAACTGTTTACATTGAAGCATTTTGTCTTTCATTTTGAGATTTCAATATTGGATATTTGTACTACATAAACTCATTAGTACCGTTCTTACTGGACAATTCCATTTAGCTCTCTAGTTCAGACAGTATGCGATGCACATTTTAGGTTTAAGCCCTTGTATAGTGGATGGATGGCGTTAAATTATTTGAGTTTCTAAGTTTTTGTTTCTGGTTTTTGTGTTTGTAAACAGAAAGTTCAATTTGTTACTATTGAATGAATTTTCTGTGACTTTTTGAAGTAGTCAGACCTGGCAAAAGGCCCATGTCCATGCCAGATGAATCTCATTCTCAGCAAGCTGAACAATATGAACAAATTAGGCAACAGCATTCCTTTCGACCCAAATGGTTGGCAGAATTTAAATAGCTGCAGTATGGCAAGGAGAGGCAAATCATGTACTATTCTTGGAAAACAAATTCAACAGTTGATAAACCCTCACCACTTGTCAAAGGAATGTAGAACTTCAAAATTGATGCCATCAAACTTAACTAAGCTTCTAATATGTATAAAAAGTGCATTTGTCTTGTAAATGCTGCATCCAAACCAGTGGCAGCTGTTGCATCATCTGTTTTTATTAAGTTAAAGCAAGCATTTCGATTTATTTGTTTTCATGTTTTTGTGAAAAATTACATCTTCACCGGAACTGATATTTGTGGATGTGGGATGTCGTCCTGTTGCTTCAAAAAAAGGGGGCCTTTTTTGCTTCCACAGAGGAATTGTTTTGTCTTTTAATTTGTGTTTTGTAACAACCACAGAATCCACAAAATTGTTATCCCCATGAAGAATAATGAATTCAAGGAATGATTTTGTTCCGCTAACAACATTACAGTGGACTTCTTACTTTGTTAACAGTTGTATTTCACAGTCTTCTGCAAAGCATTAGTACTAAATTTTACTTTGAAAAGAGAATTTAACAGCAGTCATTCTGTCATTCACAGATCCCGAGCTCTTACTGTTGTGAAAAGCCTGTCCTGTCTAATTGATGATGCCACATTAGGAGAGCTGACTGCTCTTGAAGGACTGGTAAGAGTCTGTAATAATCTTTTTTGACATTTGTTTCAAATTTCACTGCACTAGTTTCAAGTGTATATGATACAACACAAATTACTTTCATTTTGGGGTTAGCTGTTCGATTAGAAACTACACTTTCTTAAAAACAAAACCACTTTTAAAAGGAATGTTGTTTTCAGTTAGCACATATTCCAGACAGGTTGTCCCTAGTTATCACATCACTTCAAGCAGACTCTCTAGTTTATTTTAGTTGCATGTCACATTTCACTTGGGCAACTGGTACCTCGTCTGAAAATGTTGGTGTATTGGACCTTTTCTGTAATGTCCCACCATCAGTATAATTGGGGACTTATGGAGCCACATCTAAATTGATTTGTAAAGAAAAAATTGAAGAAGAAAAGGCATTTGTACATTTTTTATGTGGATTGTAAAATTTGAATTGAGAGAGAGAGAGAGAGAGAGAGAGATGAGATTGCTTTCAAGAATTTAAAGAAATCTAATAGTTAATGCTTAGATTTTTTATGTTTAAATTAAACTATGCAGAAACAAAATACACATATTGTGCAATATATTTAGCACATGACAGAAATTAAATGACAGATAGGTGTCATTTTCTTTGATTGCACTAATCTGGATGGTGCAGTGGTCCAATATACTTCCTCCATCTATTGCTAGGATCATGTTGAAGACGTTTTTGTAAGAGATTCATAAATCTTCTTTTAAATGTTCTGTATATCCATGGTGAAGAAGCTGAAAAATACAATAAATTGTTTGCTGATAAATTAGAACTAATAAAAACTGAAAATAAAACCCTAATATAAAATAAATTCGTTTTAGTTTCTAATTTCTGACTAAAGCGAAGCAAATCCCCCTCTATCCCACTCCCTTGGCATACTAGGAACACTTGAGTCACTCATTAGGAACATACCTCTCTGTGCAGGAAAAGAAAGAAACTGAAAAATGTAATAAAAACCTAAGAGCTGTTCCTTTAAAAAAATACATGGGACCCAGGGAAGGCACTTTTAAAGTGGGGTATCCACCCACAAATGCAATTTAAAATTTCTTATGATTTTAATATGAACACTGAAATCAAAGTACCCTGGCACATATTTTTAAAAAAACTGCCTTCCCTGGGTACCATGTATGTTTAAATGGAACAGCCCTAAGAAATGTAAGGAACTTCAGTAAATAAACTTAGGATATCTTGCTGATATTTTTCTTTAAAAGGTTGTTAATTTCTACTGTTACTTTGTTAATATTTAAGTATGTATTAATCATTATTGCTGAGTATTTTAAATTCAAATAAATTTTATTGTCTTATAAATTTTGTTAATAATCTCAATTTCAAGAAAAATAAACAATTCATGCATAACTTGTGAAAAAAAGACAACATAATCAAAACTGCATAATCCACCTCATCTGTGCTTAGCACTCATCTGCTTTAGTGATACTTAAATCCATGCAAAACGAACAAAAAAATCAAAATGAAAATAAACAATGAAAATTAACTGGATTTATTGTAGCTATTGCCCTCATGAATTTGAAACCATGTGGATCAGGATGATCATATGGCTGATATAATCACGTAAACAGAACCATCTACTCACATAGTTGTGTACATGTAATATCCAGCATTGACCCAGCTTGGTTATTTTTGCAGCCTGTGCAACCTTAAGGAGATTGTCTCAGCATAACTGATACATGTGTACAATGTCCCCAACTATGCCCCCATGTGTTACGACAGCCATTGTTTCAAAGAATTACAATTATCATGGCAGACAGATGTTCATTGCTCCACTTTTTCACACAGGACATTCGAATTCATTTGCCACAAACATGCACAAGCATTAAATCTCAGATAAACAATATCCATAAGAAAGCAACACAGCAAAGTAGATGATTAGTTTTATGTTGACATTGTTTTTTTTTAAAATAGAATTTTATTCCTTGTATGTTTTGTTGACTAAACATTTATGTCTGCATTGTTTTTGTTTTTTAGAATTTTATTGCTTGTATATTGTTTTGTTACAAAACATTTCTGTCTTGTACTTACTAGTATATTGTTTGGAATGAATTCACACACACCCATCAAAACCATTGTGCTTAGCCATACTACAAGTAATGTAGTCTGGGAAAGAAAAAAGTTGAATGATGATTCTTACAAAAAGAAGTGAATAGGTACTTAATAAAATAAAGGAGGCAAAATCTATGGCTTTAAGGTATGAGGTATCATGGTGCATAATTTTCAAGTGTAGATTCTCTCATTCTTTCTCTCGTTTTTCCAGCAGTACAGCTGTCCTTCATTATAATGTGCTTTGCTGTAATGTGATTCTGGATATAACATGATAAAGCTATGGACCCAATAAACAAAATTATGAAAATTATTTTAGAAAAATTTAAAAAATATAATTTTCAGCATCTGTTTGCTGAAAACTACTGTATATAATTTGGACATGAATGTGTTTTAACAGTCACTATTTGACTATAATTAGCCACTGTTGTATTTAGACAATGTCAGATATTGCATTCCTAATGAGCTATTGCGCACCCAGAATTAGCTTTGTCTCTAATACAGACCTGCCAACCCTTACAATTTTGCCTAAGTCTTATGACTTACAGAATAATAGCAAAAAGTATGGAAATATGATTTGCAGTAAAATCTGGATAATTGGCTCATCCATGTTTGACTTGGTCCTGGGTTACATATTAGATTTAGTAGAGTTAGTCAGGGAACTATACTAACTTTACAGTAGTACCTCAGATGGCTTAATCTGTACATAATTTTTCATGTGAAACATCTGCATGTTCAAATTGTTGATTATAGAATTATTTTTAAAAAATGACATCTAGCAAGCGATACATGTTGACCACGAAATGTAAAATAACCCTCTTAAAATGTGTTAATCAGTACAGAAGAATAAAAGGAATATTCAGATTCATGTGAATATAAGCAGGAAGGGATACAGTTACGTTTATTAGACATCACATGTCAATTTGAGTATGTCTCGTGGGGTGGAAATATGATTGCTTTTGTCATGTGAAATGGAACAGAAAATCCAAGAATTACTTAAAGTTGAGAGATAGCAACAAGCCATTGAGCTGCATAGGGTTTAGAACAGAAGTTTGTGCAACTGTACTAGAGGTAAATTAGGTCTGCTTGTACTTTACAAACTTTTCACTGAGCATAATGTTTACCATCGCTGCAATAGTTTTGAATACTGAACTTTTGAAATGCAGGTTTTCCAACCTTACAATTGCAGTTTACACCTTACTTAAAACTGGTCAGACTTGCAGAAAAATGAATTGCCTTACTATGACAAGCTTGTTAGGGTTGGCAGGTCTGCCGATGAACCATAATTGTTTTCAGTCTGTGTCAGCTATTGTATTTGGTTACAGTACACAGGACTGTTGAATATTTGCCTTTATAACTAAAGCATAATAGCATATATAATTCAAATGAGCATCTGTCAGTGACTGTCATGTTCTCACTGGTAATTGGATAATGCATTCTGGGCAGCACTGTGACAGATTATAGAAAGCATCGGCAAGTAAAAACAACATACAAATGCTAATACTTTCTGTAATTTGTTGTTTTCCAGGTGTCAACATTGACTGACAATAAGCTGGTGACAATAAACTTCTGGTGATCCACAGCTTTCTTGTTTTATTTCTCTCAACCTTTTTTCTTTATAGATTGTGGAGCTGGTGAAGTCGGGTGAAATCAGCAGTACTATCATTCAGATGCTATGGGAAAGATTCACCATGAAAGTTCCCAACACAACAGAAGGAAACAGTAGAGCTGCTGTTGTTCTTCTGGCTATGGTTGCTGGGTAGGACCCTTTAAGAAACTTTTTATTTGCTGTCCTCCAACCTCCTCCAACCAGCCCATCTTTTTATACTTCATCAAGACAGTGGTAGAGCATGTACAACAGTTTTTGTCACACTTGGTTAAGTTTGTTATGGTCATTTCATGAACATTTCTGGTTTTGTTTTTTTCTTCATTATTGGAATTGCCTAATGTTTGAAATTATTTGATTCATGCATCCAGTATACCTACCCTCCCCCCCCCCATAACCTAACCACTATTTAGCTTTGGGATCAGGGGCTGCAGAACCAGAATTTCTTACCGATGGCCTAAGATTTCTCATTTTTTACTTCTAGTACTAAATTATCAGAGGAAGATTGGAAGGTCGAAAGTAAAGTGGATGGCAGACCTGCCAACCCTTACGATTTTGCCGTAATTCTTACGAAAATGATCCTTAAAATATGGACTTACGGAATGGAAACAAAAAACTTCAGAAAAATTATTGTTGCTGAAAAATCAGGATAATTGGTTATCTATGTTTGATTTGGATCCGGGTTTCATATTAGAGTTAGTCTGGTTAGTCAGTGAACCAGACTTACTTTACAGCAGTACTCAGATGCATTAAATTGCACATCTTTTTAAATTCAAAGTGTCTGTATGATCAAACTTTTGATTATAGAACTTGTAAGAGTGGCACCCAGCAAGCAGTGCATGCTGAAAATGAAAGGGAAAATAAGCCCTTAAAAGTGTTGATAATCAGCACAGAAGAATAAAAACGAATATTCAAATTCTTGTGAATTAAAGCAGGAAGGGACACAATTGTGTTATTGGACATCATGTGTCAATTTGAGTATGTCTTGAGGCAGGAGATATGATTGCCTTTGTTATGTGAAATGGCAACAAATTCCAAGAATTACATCAAGTTGAGAGATAGCAACAGGTCATTTTGCTGCGTAGGGTTTGGAACTGAAGTTTGTGCTAGTGGTAAATAAGGTCTATGTGTATTTTACAAACTTTTCAATTGAACATAATGTTTACCTGTTGCTGCTTGTTTCGAAGACTGAACCAGAACTGCCAACTCTTACGATTTTGCCGTAAGTCTTACAAAAATTACCCTTAAAATACGGACTTACGGCATACAAGCAAAAACTACGGAAAAAGGATCATTATCAAAAATCTGGATAATTGGTTCAGCCATGTTTGATATGGATCCGGGTTTCATATTAGAATTAGTAAAAGTATTAGGGAACCAGACTAACTTTACTGCAGCACCCCAGACGCTTGAAACTGCACCTGTTCATGCAAAGTGTCTGCATGATCAAACTGTTGATTATAGAATTTTTTAAAAATGGCATCCAGAAAGCTATGCATGTTTACAGACGAAAGGGAAAATAATAAACGCAGAAGAATAAAAAGGAGTATTTAGATTCTTGTGAATAAAAGCTTGAAAGGACATAATTGTGTTGATTGGGCATCACATGTTAATTTGAGTATGCCTCATGGCGGGAGATATGATTGCCGTCATCATGTGAAATGGAAAAAGAATTTCCAAGAATTACGTCAAGTTGAGAGATAGCAACAAGCCATTGAGTTGCATAGGGTTTGGAACTAAAGTTTGTGTAGCTGTACTAGTGGAAAATAAAGTCTACTCATACTTTACAATCTTTTCAGTTGAACATAATGTTTATCGTCGCTGCGTTGAATTTTAATTTACATTTTCCAGCTTTACAGTTGTAGTTATTGATATTTTGTTACACCTTACTGAAAACTGGTCAATCTTATGGAGAAAAATCAATTGCCTTACTGAGAAGGACTTGTCAGGGTTGGCAGGTCTGCTGAACTTTTAAGTACATTTTTCCAGCTTCACAGTTTGTGATATTTTGTTATACCTTACTAAAAACTGGTCAGACTTATGGGAAAAAAATCAAATGCCTTACTGAGACAGTCTCATAAGGGTTGGCAGGTCTGGGATAGGTCTGTTGTACGCATAGAATATGTTCTTGAACTAATTAAAATTAAGTTTTGAAATTTTTTTGTCCTCTTACACTGAAGTTTTAACAGGAGGTGGATAGGTAGGTAGTTAGGTTCGTTGTTGTTTGTTTGTCTTTTAGAAGATTTTTCATCAAGTTTAAACATTCAGTATTGTCATTTGTGCCCCCAAAAAGTTCCACAGATTTGTGGGGATTAATTTAGTCACTGCAACTTTTGATGCATCTGTTTGGGAATGTTAAAACAAAGCGTCTTTAAATTTGGCTTAATTGCATGCAGAGTTACTTGAAAGGGTTGGCTTTTTGTCATTTGCATATTATAAGTTTGGTTTTGCATGTATATAAAGCATGAGTGTAAGCATGAAATATGGTCAAATCCATAAATACCTAGACATACAAAATAGACTCATCACTTAACCTAGTGTTTGTTTTATGGGTTTTTTTTTAAAAAAAAGCCCGTCACCTGGTTCTGTATAAAAGAAAGGCAAGACTAGTGGTAGTATGATCGATGTTAATGAACGACTGAGCAACGTACAGACGCACAATAATCAGTTCAGCAGATTATTAGCTGTTGAAATCGATAACTTCCCATGATAAAAGAAATTATTGACTTTTGAAGAGGTTCTGGACTGTAAAAAAGAGGATAGACGTTTGTGAGGTTCTAGATTTTTAAATAAAATTATACTTTTTTAAGAGATTGTACATTAGTCCCATTGTGTCCTGCATGTAGTAAAATGGTACTGTGGAAGCAGGAACCACAGTGGTCCAGTGGTTGCCATGCCAGATTTGTGACCAAAGAATTGGGTTTGAATGCTATCATCAGACAACCTGACCAGGCTCCAATTCTATGTCCTTTTAACAAGGCACTTTTTCTCTATTTGCCTTGCAACTTAACCTGCTTATTTAGCTGTCCTCTGAAAACTTCTCTAGTCATTTGTTTTCCTGTATGTTTTCAGTGCCAACATGAGTGTGATTAAATCTAACATTGATGTTCTGGTCAAGGAAGGGCTGGGGATCAGAGCTGAAACGAATTTCCTCTTGGGTAGAGACACCTGTCTGGCACTCATGAAACTGGGAGTTCCAAAAGCTGTATGTATTGTAAAATTTGCCAGGACTGAGCACTAAAAATGCTTGTCATCAAATAAATATAAATTTAGATATTTAAATGTCATCTTTCATGGTTTTAAAAATGAGCCTGTGCATATTTCTTCTAATAAATGTCATGACAAGAGCTTGACATCAACAGTTGCTCGATAGTCCAAAGCAAGAGAATCTAAGGTCGGTGGAAGTGAAAACTAAAAGAGTTTGTCAGACTTGTTGTGTCTTATAAAAGTAATAAAAAAGCATTTAAAGAATAGAGTATATTTGTATTGTGCACTACTGTGCCCCTATACATGTTGAAATAATTACAAGACTTTTGCTTCAGTTTTCCATTCCTCATCAAATGGAAGGCTGATTCAGTCCATGCTTTTGTTAAGTCTGCCATCTTGATTTGCTTGAATCAGATAGATTCTCTCACCTCATAGGTATGATAAGACCGATATCAAATATATGTACAGGATTGAGCTTCAAGTAGGCTATGTTATCCAGACTATCAGATTTTGCTGTATTAAGTGAAAATAGTTGCATTGCTGATGTGGTCCAGCCATACGGACTCGCACCCACTCCTGCATTGCATCCTTCCAGGAATTATGACAAAGACCTGCTGTCCTTCTTGCCTTTCAATAATCCTTTATTGGGTGCCAGATCCTTTCAGTTTTGTTAGACTCTGATCATCCTCTTGGTGACAACCAACTGAGTGATTAAAATCATTGTGCAGGGGGCTCCAAATCTTGTTCATCCAGCCCCCTACACTTTCATTGTCCCCCTTCATGATTGCAGTCTGTACAGACACCAGGTTGCTGGGTTGGGGTGGGCCGTGCAAGAGAAGACTCTTCATATCATTCTCTTGGAAATAAATGCCACTGTAAACACTTTCCATGTCTGGAAGGAGCACATCCATGGGAAGATTGTTTACATAATGTGGGACAACTTGGTTATGGTAAACTACCATTTCAAATGAAGGGGGACAAAATCATGGAAGTTCTGCATTATGGTTTGGGAGTTCCTCCATTGATGTGCCCAATACCACTCGGTTATGGTAAACTACCATTTCAAACGAAGGGGAACAAAATCATGGAAGTTCTGCATTATGGTTTGGGAGTTCCTCCATTGATGTGCCCAATACCACATGTATACAAGTCTAACACATCCCAGGCATGCAAGGCAGCCGATTCATTGTTGAGGAGAGGCCAACTACTTCATATGGAATGGTTTCCTTTTCATCTGTATCTCATCAGTTTTCTGCTTTATGGGGCCGACCAGTGCTAGACCTTTTTGTAATGAGGTGGAACAACAAACTGCTTGCCTTTGTATCGCCATTCCTTGACCCAGAGGCATGGGCTGTTAACACTCAGTCATTTGGGAGGGATGTGGGCATGTGCCTCCTTCCCAGCTGTTTTATTACCAGAATTAATCTGTAGGACATGTCTTGCAAAATAGCTCTGATTACTCCTCTCTAATGGTACAGATCTTGGGTTAGTGATCTGCTCAATCTTGCAGCAGCTCAACCCTGCAAACTTGTAGCCCCCCCCCCCATGCTATTCAAGCTGCTAAGGTCATCACCAGAATTCCATTAATGTCTGGAGAAACTCCTCTTTCATGCCTGGATCTGGTAGTCAGATATACCTAGCTTGAAAAGGAGTTCTGCACAGACTGGTGTAACATTCATAATATCTCACCACTGTTATCCTCCATCTCCCAGTTGGCTAGCTTCTTTCTTTTCCTCTTTGAGGACACAAAACTATGATGATAAAATTATACTTTTCCATTTCAAACACATTCAGATATTATAGAAGAGATGGTACTGACCGCTACAAGAATCTTTCCGATTTGATGTCCGGTTTCAACTTATCAAGGCCCCACTTAATTACCTCTTTCCACAAGCAGAACCTCTCCTGTGTCTTGACATGGTTCAACTCATCCATATTTTGGCCCATGTCATCACTAAAGCTTTCATGACACAAGATGTCCTTCCTGATAACACTAACTTCAGCATGTTGGGTGAGTGAGCTAAATGCTCTGTCTGTGAGTCCCAACCACATGCAGTTTTGTTCTGACAGCAGTCATACAAATTACTGAACCCAGTTTCATGTCCAGCAGGTTACCGTCTACAGGCAATAAAAAACTACTCAGTCATTCTCCTTGATCAATCTTTCAATGAGGCAAATGTGCAAGACCCAGTTCACACTCTTGGAGAAGAGGCATCTACAGTGCCTGTTGGAGACTTTTCTTGCCATTTCAGATAAGAAAGCAAGACAAAACTACATAAGCAGTGGCACTGTGGTTAAAAGTGGGCTATTAGATTGGTGTACTCTGAACTCTTGCAAGATCAGGCAGGACTCATGAAGATTTTGGTTTACAAATATGAGCAATTTCCATGAGTCTTGGCTGCCTTTCATGTTAAGAATTAATTTTTTTGTAGAGCAGCCATCATGCTCCTACAGTGTGACATGTGTTGTAGTTGGATGGTCATGCATTTCCTCCTTCTCTTACCTATTCTCCTAATTTTAATACATGTATGATTTTGTAATGTATCTGACAGTAAGAAAATAGTTTACGTAATTATGTTTCTCTGAGGAGATATATCTGATCAAATTATTGTCAATCCCTCTCACTCTTCACTTAAAAAATGCGAGCATCATGTTGAAAGTTGTAATCAGGCTTAAACTGGTAAACATCCATGATACAGGTGGCTACCAAGTGGGGGCAGTCTGGCAGTCTCTAAGAGATAATTATCTTGGTCAGTATGGTATATAGATGAGAGACCTCTTTTCATCTTTTAGTGAATGCTGGATTTGGAGGTAGTGGAGTTTATTTCTTAATGTTAATGTGATCAGGTATGTATACTTAGAGAAACATAATTTACGGAAAAATTTTGTTTATCTTTGTTTATAAAGAATTAAGTGCCAAACATGAAACAAGTAGAATATTTACTATGTTTGAACCAAAAGCATTTGTTATTTTAATTAAAAATTTATATTCTTTTGAAATTATAGTTCAGTGTTGTAATCCACTGAACACATGCTTTCTGTCTCACATGGTAGCAAATCATTTGACATAAGTTTGACTTCTCTGATGGCAGCTGTGGCAACTATATTAAAATTGTGTTAAATTTTAGTGTTTAAGTTTTTTGCAGGTCATGTACAGGGTGATTACATCACAACACAGTTGAATGTGACATGTAGATCCCATGTTACTATATTTCTCTTTACTAACTGAAAAATATGTTACTTTTTTCACTGATTTTTTCTTTAACACATCCAGCATGCATGGGATGGATAATTATCAAATTTTTTTCACTTTCCCCATATCAATTTCCAGATCTGCCAACCCTTAAAATTTATGTAAATGACCCTTAAAATACAGACTTAGGGAATAACAGCACACATTACGGAAATGTAAGTGCTGGCAGTAAAATCTGGATCCTGGCTTGTCTATGTTTGATTTGGATTCGAGGTTCGTAGTAGATTCAGTGCAGTCAAGCAGGGAACCAGACTAAAATTGCTGGAGAACCTCAGGTGCTTTAAACTGCACATATTTCATGATGCAAAATGTCTGCATGGTCTGGCTGTTGCTTTGTTGTTGTTTTTTTTAAATGGCATCCAACAAGTGATACATTTTCAGGACAAAAGGGTCAATAAACCTCTTAAAAGTTTTATTAGTGAGTACTGAAGAATAAAATGGAATATTCATATTATTGGGGGGAAAAAGTAGGAAGGGCAAACATTAAGTTTTATGGACATTTTGTGCTGATTTGATTATGTTTTTGTGATGGGAAAGATTGATGCCATCGCCACAACCCATGTGATATTAAATTTTTTTAAGGATTATGTCAAGTTGAGAGATAGCAGAAAGCCATTGAACTCTGTAGGGTTTGGAACTGCAGTTTGTGAAACTGTATTGGGGGTAATTAAAGTTCAAGTAAACTTCAGAAACTTTTTAGTTGAATACAGTGTTTACTGTTGCTGCATCAATCACACTTACGTACTTTTAAATGGATGTTTTCCAGCATGACATTAGCAGTATGTGATATTTATTACACCTACTAAAAGCTGCTGTAACTTATGGGGAAAAAAAATTGACTGTCTTACTGAGAGGTATCGTTAGGTTTGGCAGGTATGTATCTCATAAATTTAATTTGCTAAATCTGTGTCGATAATTCTTTAAAAGGCACTAAGGGGAACCATTTAACTATTTCAGATGAAAGGAGCTGTGGGAAATGAACCATTCAGACTACCAGAATCACATGACCTCTTCCAGAGACTTAAGCTGATTCTGATCAATGGTAGGCTTTTGTTTATTGTTGTTTAGTGACCTTCCTGAATGTAGTTTACTTTGGTAACCTTCCAGAATGTAGTTTACCTTGGTAACCTTTCCAAATGTAGCTTACCTTAGTGGCATTTGCAGATGTAGTTTACTTTAGTGACCTTTCAAAATGTAGTTTACCTTGAATGTTGCAAATGTAGTTTACCTTATGGCCTTTCGAAATGTAGTTTACCGTATGACCTTTCAAAATGTAGTTTACCTTGTGACCTTTTTCTAAATGTAGTTTATCTTGTGACGTTTCCAAATGTTGTTTACCTTGTGACTTCTGTATTAGTTGGTGTGTAAGAATCCTTATGTCTGTCTGTCCATTACATAACCTTGTGAATGCAATTAGTACTGCAGTTTGTAATGGATTGTCATAAAACTTCCCAAATATTATAGGCATCAACTGTAGGTGCTCATTTTGACAAATCATGTCCCTGCAGATATTTTTACTTGCAACTGAATACAGTGTATGACAGTCTTCTGAATGTAAGCATCACAGATTTTAGTCCATCACCATGAAACTTTGGGAAATTTTTTGATCTGAAGATGTGCATGTAGACAAATTGCTGTGCTTTTGTGATTTTGTTATAACTAGCACCCGATTTTTACTTGGAGCCTGTTGTAGTGCATGATAGAATCTTGAGATCACAAACTAGTCAAATGGTTTTCAGAGTTTGCCATGAATTTTTGTAAATGCATTAGTCATCATTTGAAGATGCACATATTGACAAGTCTCTTTGTTCATATTTTCCATTTTGTTCTGCTGCTGCATTGAGTTTAAGATGGAATCTTGTGAATGCAACTTGTTTTCAAGGTTTTTTTTTTATGGATTGCTGTGAAATTAGATACATATTGTTGTCATCATATAAAGATGAACATATTGTGTAATCTTGGTGCTTTCCTGATTTTTGTGAGTTATTGCTCTTTTTGCTTGTAGCAGGATGTAATCTATTACAGAAAGTTTGTTAATGCAACTGTCATTAGAAGTATTTGCACTTCTGGTCATAGATCAGAAGAGCGTATGGGATGATCTGTTTTCCATTGTCATTCTTCCATCTCTTAGTACAAGTTTGCTTCACTAATCCTAATTTACTTGGAAGATTGCCATGGGAAACCAAGTTGTCATCCAGTCAGAAAATCAGGGTTCCATATCCTTTAATCTTGTAAGCCAGAGACTCAAGTTCTAGTTCAGAACTCTAACAGAGACGAGGTAAATCTACAACATGTAAAAATTCTTTTTGCCATCATCGTAGTTGATTTTCAGAAAGAAAATAAGACTTGGCCATAGAGCCATACTGATGGAGATATGGTCATGCTGATGGAGATACATTCAAACTGATTGTCACATTGATGGAGATATAGTTATATTGATAGAGATATTGCCATACTGATGGATGTAAGTCATACTGAAGGAAATATAGTCATACTGATGGAGTGTTATGTATATTTAATTTATATTGTGTGCTTGACCTTTATCAATGATTGAGGATATTTTTGGTGTGTACCTGTTTTTTTTTCATGTTTGTAAGTTATAAATAAGCTATTTACTGATTTTGCTGATTTAGAGTTCAAGGTCTAGCCATATTTACAAACTTAGAATGTTCTGGAAGCAAACTTGTGATCCACATCCTGGTCATTATATTGTGTCTTAGGTTTTTATATAAGGTTGTGGTAAGTAATTATTCATTCCCATTTAAAGTTCAGTCTGTGGAATCATTTACTGTTGTGTTCAGATATAATTTAAGACGAATCGTTTATGTAAGTCATTCATTGGAATTACAAAGTGCTCATTAACTTTTTAGGACTTCAGCACTATTTTGGGATTATTGTGAATTCATTCAAAGACTGTCTGGATTATATCATTGTGATTCATCAAGAATGTTGGTACATCCACATGTTCAAGACTATTGGTACATCAGCATTTTCAGCATTGGTATTCATTTGGAACACTCTATACTTTTGGACCTGTGATAGAACATTTAGGATTATGTTGGGATTTATTTCACAATACTTTAAGTTCCACTTAAATTTTCACTTTGTAACTTAGAGCAATAAATTATTTGTTAATTTTACTACATTTGTAGGTTATATTTCTTTCTGTTACTTATTTCAAAACCTTAGAGGCATAAAAAGAGATATGGTCATACTGATAGAGATACAGTCACATTGATGGAGATAGAGTCTTACTGATGGAGATATAGTCACATTGATGGAGATGTAGTCTTACTGACAGAGATATAGCCATACTGTTTGAGATATAGTCATATTGATGGAGATATAGTCAGTTGATGGAGATATAGTTGTACTGATGGAGATAAAGTCAAAATGATGAAGGTATAGTCATACTGTTGGAGATATAGTTGTACCAATGGAGATATAGTTGTACTGTTGGAGATATAGTTGTACCGATGGAGATATAGTCACATTTGAGATATAGCCACATTAATGGCAATGTAGTTATATTGATGGATATATAGTCACATTGATGGAGATGTAGTCATACTGTTGGAGATATAGTCACATTGATGGAGATATAGTCGTACCAATGGAGATAGTCATACTGATGGAGATAGAGTGGTACTGATGGAGATATAGTCACATTGATGGAGATACAGTCCTACCGATGGAGATATAGTGGTACTGATGAAAATATAGTCACACTGATGGTGATATAGGCATACTGATGGAGATATAGTCACATTGATGGAAATATAGTTGTAATGATGGAGATATGGTCATGTTAATGGAGATATAGTCGTACTGATGGAGATATAGTCACATTGATGGAGATGTAGCCATACAGTTGGAGATACAGTCTTACTGATGGAGATATAATCACATTGATGGAGATATAGTTGTACCAATGGAGATATAGTCACATTGGAGATATAGTTGTACTGATGAAGATATAATCACATTCATGGAGATGTAGTTATACTGATTGAGATATAGTCACATTAATAGAGATGTAGTCATACTGTTGGTGATATAGTCACAATGATGGAGATAGAGCCGTACTGATGGAGATACAGTTGTACCAATGGAGATATAGTCTTACTGATGGAAATATAGTCACATTAATGGAGATGTAGTTATATTGATGGAGATATAGTCGTACCGATGGAGATATAGTCACATTTGAGATATAGCCACATTAATGGCCACGTAGTTATATTGATGGATATATAGTCACATTGATGGAGATGTAGTCATACTGTTGGAGATAAAGTCACGTTGATGGAGATATAGTTGTACCAATGGAAATATAGTCATACTGATGGAGGTATAGTCATACTGATGGAGATACAGTCACATTGATGGAGGTATAGTCGTAGTGATGGAGATATAGTCACATTGATGGAGATATAGTCATACCAATGGAAATATGGTCACATTGATGTAGGTATAGTCATAGTGATGGAGATGCACATTTGTTCCACACTTTAATATATTATCCATGCAAATGGTGAGATAATAACAAAGACTTCTGAGATAAACGACTAAACGACTGTAAATTTCAGATAAATCACTATATATATATATATATATATATATATATATATATATATATATTGTATTTCAGGCATAACAAACCTAGAGAACCGTTACTGGATCCCTCTGGCAGAACAAGCAGTTAATGTAATATACAAGCTTGGTGAGCATGCTGACCTGATCTGTAATGACATCATCAAGCAGATTGTACATGAGGTTCTCGAGGCCAGCAATTCAACTGAATCAGGAGATACCATGCAAGCCGGTAACACATAAAAATTTTGGCCATAATAATTTCATGGAACTCATATGTATATTGATTCTGCATGTGCTGTAAATCTATAACTCGTCTTCTGGGTCAAAATCAAAAGAGCTGATAGATTTTATTTTTTTGGTACATGATGCTAATGAGCAGCAAAACATGATTGTCGCTTTATGTTTGGTGACTGAACAATGTACGCATTCTGTATTTGAAATGTGGGATGATAATTATATTTAGAGTCAAAGTTTTAGATATACTAGTCAGAAGTAATAGTCATAGTAATAGTACAGGTTTCATCAAATCACATGGTTTGTACAGCCATGAAAATACTTGAATTTCAGTTGTCTTGAAAACCCCTTGAATTTTGAAAAAGATGGTTTTATTCTATAATAATCCTTTCTTTGAAAAACCTATTGAATTTTGCCAAAGCACCTTTAATTTACATAAAGACTTTTTAACAAAATGTTAAAATAGTTCACTTCTTAAATTTAAATTTGTTATTTATTTATTTATTGTTAAAGAATAATGACACAAGACTGGTAGTCAACAACATAGCATGGCAAACATTCGATTTCCAAAAGACAAAATATGTCTTGAAAATTTTTGACTTTCCTTAAAAACTATTTGAAAATTCCCCCAAAAGAAGCTCTCCAGGCCTGTCAGAACCATTGATCACATCTGATATTCAGGAATGCTCAGAAATACAGCAGTGGATGGTGTGTTATAAATAAGTAAAGCTGACACCTTTGATTTGAGTTAATGGCCATTTTGTATACAGTAGCTGGCTCTGACAATGGCCAAATACAGATGTAGACTGCTAGAGACAAAAGTGGTTTGAGTACTAAGTTTTGGCGATGTCAGATTATAATAAAATATGTTCATAAAAAATTTGAGCATGAGTATGCAAAAGTGTACATCTATTTATCTCTTTGAATGTTTTAAACCTAGTTAGGAAAATTCCACTCATTCCCTCATATGTACGAGTTGTGGCTGAGAGTGGGACTAGTAGTAACTGAATATATTTCAAGCCCGTTTGGTCCATGGCATGATTGAGTAATGTTTGGGATCATGATATTATGAAGGCTGGTATAACAACGGAGGGCTGTAAGTAGAATAAGCCACTCAAAAGGACCATATTCCAGGTATCACAGACCAAAGACCTTGACAGTTTGCACTTTTTATGTCATGCTGTTTATCTGTTTATTATGGTTATATGATGCCAAATTTGGACTGATCTATGTCTTATATATTGTTCTTAAGGCCATTTTTAATTGAGTAGCTTCATTAGGAAACATTTGTAGATTTTAGTTCATAAATTTTGCCAAGTTTGTGTGTGTGATTTGGATTTTTAACATAGCTTTAACAAATTTTCAGTCATATCGCTACAATGTGTGCAGTGTGGCAGTTTATAGTGATGTCTAGCACTGGGGCATCATGCTGCAGACATGTAGCATAATGTCCGACCCAGTCACATTATCGTGACACCAGGCCAACCAGTCCTAACACTAACCTCTTAATGTTAAGTGCCAAGCGAGGAAGCTGTTAGTACCATTTTTATAAGTTTTTGGTATGACTCAGCTGTGGTTTAAACCCACAACCGCCTACATCTGAGGTGGATCCTCAAACCATTATGCCACCGAAGCAGTCTTGCCAAGTTTGAGTTAGCATTTTTATTACAATTCAGATGGTGCCGGAGATGGTACCAAGTCCTGCCCATCAGGGCTGTTGGTCCGACTGATTTCTATTGTGGGACATGTGGCACTGAAACAAGTCATTCATTTTGATGTTGCTGTGTTTGGGGAGCTCAAGAGACGGCGGGCATTTCAAGAAGACAAGGTTAAGGTCAAGGACACAAGACGAAGTGCCAGTGATACCACAAAACCAAAGGTAAGATTTCTTTTTGTTGCCAAACCTTTATTTGAATTTGATCAATAGACCTGTTGACTGTTGCATTTTCAGCATGGTTTTTATGGAAATTCCCACCAGATAATGAGCTACAGTTCAAAGTATCGGCTTTTTAGACTCTTAATCACAATTACTGGAGTGCTTAAGAATGTTCAGGCATCTCTGTGATCATGAGTAAATCCATTTCTTTTTTAAATATGTTACCCAATCATAATACCTTAGGAGAACTACTACCTTACATATCCAGCCCTCCTGGGTTAAAAACATTTAGCTGGAAAACTAAGTTGTCAGCCCAACTAGGTGGTGGTCAGGCAGAGTGATTTCCCCCTGGTACAGGGATTGGAGCCAAATTTTATTTGCCCATCCCCTTCCCTTTGTTTTCACCTTACATGATGATGTGACATCAGATTTTGAGAAAGCTGAAATTTTGCAGAAGATCTGGTCATTACTTGAAAATGCAGACTGAACTTTTCAGGGGTTTACTCCATGCTTTTTCAAATGGCCAAATCCAGTGAGAAACACATCAGGCATACTCCTCAGCCAGCTCAACAAATATGTTGCCATGTTGAAGTTCAAAATGGAAATAGCACAGTATATCCGGCTTTCCATCAAAAGGGACGCATTTGTGGTTGGACTAGATCAAACCAATGCATGTTTTCAGATCCATATTCACCTGGCTTCACTCGAGTTCCTTCAGTTTGCCTACTAAAGCAAAATGAACCTGTTTTGTGCAATCCCATATAGTCTCAACATCAGTCCATGAATCATCAACTGCATCATCACTCTGTTCTGGTTGTCTATGTCAGCAACAACTGCATCATATCTGGATGACATCCTCCAAAAGCATGTGTTAAGGTCTGTTTTTGTGAAAGGCAGGAATACTCTTCTGCCCTCTTTAGATCACCCCGATGTTTTAGTGAACAGTTAAAAGTTGGATCTCTACCAATCCCATTATTTTTCCACCTGGGCATGTAGTTTCTGACCAATCTCAGTTTCGTCCATTTCCGTCACTTACTCATGGCAAGAATTATGGAACTTGTGGGGTCTATTTCCATTCAGTGAGAGAGCTTTTGTACTTTTCTGGTCAACTTGGTGTGTGTTACAACTCTGAGGTCTTAAACTAACAGAAAGAAGTGAAACCATCAAGTTTAGTAAAATCAACAAATAATTTATATTTATTTACAAAGTAAATATTTATGAGGAACTTAAAGTATTGTGATTTAAATCCGAAATAATCCTTACTAAGAGTTCTATCTTGAGTCAAAAAAATTAGTGTTCTGAATGAGTTCCAGTATTGAATGTGCTGATGTACACGTAGTTTTAAATTAGTTGATGCACTGATAGTGTTGATGAACCACAGTATAATCCAGAACATCTTTGAATGAACTCTCAATAATCCCAAGAAGTCAATGAGCACTTGGTAATTCCAATGAATAATTTAAATAAATGATTCCTCATAAATTATATCTGAGCACAACATTAAATGATTCCACAGACTGAACTTCAAATGTGAATGAATAATTTTTTTTTACTGGAACTTTATATAAAAATAAGACACAATAAAATTAACAGGATGTGAGTCACAAGTTCTTTTCCAGAACATTCTAAGTTTGTAAATAAAGCTAAACCTTGAACTCAGTTATCGGCAAAGAACTTATTTATAACTTATAAACATGACAAAAATCAGGTAGGCTATAACTACTCTACCCTTAATGATGAACAAAGGTCAAGCATACAGTGTAAACTAAATAGACATAACAATCAGGCATTTATAATAATGATAAAATTAGTATTATTCTTACATCAGTGACATAGCAAATATTGGGTCATAGCAGGAATTCCTCAGGCAAAGCACCAGTCAGAAGTTACAACATGTATGGCTGGCAGCTTGTATCGTTGAGTGTTGGGGCCACCTGTTGCCATTCTTCACCAGGGTAAGTGGCATGTGAGGTTTGGAGAAGTTACCTCATCATATTCTGAAAAAAGGTTATAGTCAACAATTATCATTTCTGGAAGGATCAAATACAGTGGAAAAGTACTTGTCATGTCAGATAATTATGTGATGGTATCCTGCCTCAAACAAGTGTTTGGAGATATATATATATATATATATATATATATATATATATATATATATATATATATATATATATATAGCAATACGT
>JAECUM010016650.1:0-10859 GCA_016617855.1 Megalonaias nervosa | reverse complement strand
TCCACGTGGATCTATTGCATATCCGACCCAATGCGTGCCTGGACCAGAATTTTCATCGAGATTAATAATACCTGTTTCAATATTATTTGGTTGTTTTGGTAATTGATCGCGCATGAAAACACCTCTGAAATTTTTTATTTTTAATTTTTTAGCAGCATCTAGTAAATCAAAATTGGACATAGGAGATATCAGTAAACTGTCCCTGGTAATCTTAGGCCTTTTCCGTACCAGTGTGGGGTCCCTGGTAATCTTGGACCCCTCCCCCTTTTTTTTGGTGTTCGTTTTATTCCTTGTCCGGTTGCTTTCTTTAATGCCATTCCAGCAGCAGTTCCAACAGCACCTAATGCAGCTGCCTTTGCAACAGCTGGGGCTGCAGCGGCAATTAATGCTGGTATAGCAGCAAGAAGTGGAAATATACCACCTGTCTTAATGATATCTTTAATGGCACCCGCAGAAAGATTAAGTTTTATACCTTTATTTGATTTTTTAGATTCATTGAAATGCCTGAGCTGACGTTCTGTAAGAGATAATTTATTTGAACCGCTCATCTGATCTTTCTTTAGCGATATTTTTAATCCACAGTTATTTTTGATGCTGATTGTATCCTTTTAATCTGACCAGGAGTCAGACTAACACTAACGTGATTATACGACATTATAATATTCATAAACGATCTAATTACATGTTTTCTACTGGCGCATCAACGACTCTCATTCGTCCACCAGCACCTTCAAGTAACATTGATTTATCACTGAGTATGACAGCAATTGCTCTGTAATTGGCAATAGCTCCAACATCTCTGTTAACACGAGCTCGAAAATGTATATCAACTACTGACTGTCTGGCTAAATCTAAATGTTCGAGCGAAAAGTAATAAATTGGATATAGGGTTGTAAAATCCAATTGTGATATTTGTAAACCAGTATCAATATTTTGATCACGACCCATGAACGTCATTAGACGATGATATGCACGTGCTACATGATTTTGTTCAAAATTCAGTAATATATCTTCGGATGGTTCTTGATGTCCATTTATCCTCAGAGACACTTCAGAAACACCAAGATTGTCAAATATCATAATACTATTTGTTTGATCATTCACCCGTGCAGCATCTTGAAATGCAATAAATATATGTCGTGGCGCAGAAACACCTTGCTGAGAAGCTATTTGCCATGTAAATAAACCATTAATATTACTCTGGATAGCATCTGTGGTCATTGTTAACCACGATAATGCTGATTTACCACCTTGATTCATAAAAGAGAGTAGACGATCTTCTTCAGTTATTGATGGAGTCATTACTGGCATCCACAATGAAAGTTTTGTCAGAATTACTTTACCAGGATCACCAATGGGTCTCCATAATGCATCGTTGTCGGTTGCTTTTCGTACAAGTACAACTGTATGCTTAGCTCCGAAAATGACTTTTCTGACATTTCTACAAAATCCAAATATATGTGATAGTGGAATCGCACATGAAAACTACTCTCCTATCACCTTTTAACATTGATCTACGTGCTGCAAATCCTAAGTTAAATTCTGGATTTGGAAAATATAGATCTTCAATAGCAGCAGCAACAGGAGGAACAGCTCGATTATTGGGCTGTCGAGTAATCTGATTTCTATTGTCAGGGCGGTTAGAAGTATCTTTTACAAACATCATTGATGGACCAGTTGATCTTGAATAATCATCGCTGTATCTTGCAAGGCCAAGTATTGTCGTTGCAACATCAACGTCTTTCTGAATTGATTCAATATTTTTTCCGTCAATCATGTACGTAGCACTATCAAATAACGCCATAATACCATTATTAACAAAACCAACCCTAACTTCAGCTCCATATGCTACTGGTGCTGCAGGAGCAGCGTTATTTAAAATTTCACCTTCTACTTCAATAAAAGCCTCAGCGGGTAAGAAATACCTACTTGTATTCTGAACTTGTAGTTCAATTCGTCCACGCTGATCCGGAATTCGAGCGTCATAAGAATAATATTGATAATCACGCACAGACTCATCTTTAAGTACTGGTGCGTCCATGTCAAAATCAGATATGCGCTTGAACATCTTTATTATAATTATTATCGTCTAAAACGAAGACCACTTCGGGAAGTGAGACCACTTCCTGCTATCAGACTAGCGGTTATATTTTTTTCTTTTTCTGACATTGGTACATCAGCCAACTCTGATAGTTTTTGATTAGCAACTTGATTTATTATTTTACTGACATTTGCAGGCATTACTTCAGTACTAGGTAATTTTACTGGTGTTTGAGGTTTTCGTCGTATTAATCGTGCTAGCCTATCTTTGATCGCTGAAAATGCTTTACCAGCGAGATTACCAACAGCACCAATACCTTTTTCACGAACAACATCAATAGCTTTCATTCCCAGTTGCTTTGCGATTGGTATTGCTTTTGGGGCTATCCTTCTAAATAGACCCTGAACAACATCACCTAGTCCATCTTCGTAGGTTGTTTTGTACACTGGTAATCGTGAATTTATTACCCTGACCATAGTTGGTCCACGTTGAGTACTATGCACAATCATTTTATTATAGTAATTGTATTTAATTACGTACTCAGTCACTGTAGTAGTCATCGGCAATTTCATTAATAAGAGACTGATAAACATCAACGTCCATGATACAGCCAGTAAATAACCGTCTACAGATATCAGTCGCTTCATTAATTATTTCTGGAGAATTATTACCAGCTCGTTTTCCTCCAATGAGTATTTCTAATCGATCAACGTCAGAGATAACGTTATTAGGACATAGAGTAAAATCACCTCCAGTAGAGAGACCTTCTCCAGTAAATACGAAATAAGATTTTGGAACAATTTTATCAATTTCAGATTCTGGGTATCCTAATTTCTTTAATCTTCTTTTAGATTCTTTTATTGGAATAACAAATTGACTCAAGTCTTTGATATTTATGTTAGCATTTAATTGTGATTCTATTACTTTTGTATTTATGTTAATAATTTCAAGTAATCTGTCAATTTCCTCCTCCTTAGTTAGATCCTGTTTATGTGGTGATGTTGGTAATCCTAATACTCCAAGTTGTTTTGGTGGAGGAGGATGTGATAATCTTAATGGTGGTGGTAATTCCAATGTTTCAGAAGGAGGAGAAGGAAGAGCAGGTTGTTTTATTTTTTTTTTGGATATATTCGTTTTGGTCTTCTGCTTCTCCCTGTTTTGCTTCTTTTTCTCGTTCTTTCTGTTCTTTTGCTTCTTCTTTTTCTCGTTCTTTCTGTTCTTTTGCTGCTTCTTTTTCTCTTTTTCTTTCTTCTTTTTCTTGTTCTTTCTGTTGTCTTGCTTCTTCTTTTGCTATTCTTCTTTCTTCTTTTTCTTGTTCTTTCTGTTGTCTTGCTTCTTCTTTTGCTATTCTTTTTTCTTCTTTTTCTTGTTTTCTCTGTTCTATAAATTGTTTTGTTGCTTCGTCTTTTGCTCTTTTTCTTTCTTCTCTTTCTTGTCTTCTCTGGTCTCCACGTTGTTTTGCTTCTACCTTTTCTGATTCGAAATAATAATCATGATGATCAATATAACTTTTATATAATGGATCACTAATTTTAATTTGTTCAACATCCATACGTATGCGATATAATAATTTTCGCCACTGTTCACGAGATCTAATATATTTAGCGTATTCAGGTTTCATTAATTTATCTCTTCGACCGAAAGTTTTCACAGCAAACTCAGCTAATTGTTGTGGTTTTTTAATTTCTTTAATTTTTATAATAGTATCTTCATTAAATTTATCTATTAGTTCAGTATTACTTATTGTAAGAATATTTTGTTTAGGGGCTGATGCTTCAGCAACTATAGGTATTGGTTGTATTGGTTGTATTGGTTGAGCAGCAGCTATACCAGCTGGAAGTCCACGTAAAAGTCTTTTTGTCTGTTTTGTTCTCTCCGCTATTTTTTCAGTTGCCTCAGCGGTTTTCTCTAAAACAGGAAGAAGAGGTTTAGTTGTCTCTGTAATAGGTTTAAATAATTGTTTTGTATCCTCTTCAAATTCAACATGAGATTCTTGTCGTTGTTGTAATTGTTGCTTGACAGCATCACGAACAGGTAAATATTTTCTAATTGCTTCTAATCGCTCTCGTGCTAATCTAGCTGAATGAGGTTCGCCAATGACGACCATATTAATAATATTTATAATAATTGTTTAAATTACAGCAGCAGGCAGGGTGAATGACAAAAATTAATTGACCCGCCGAGCAAACTAAACGCACTATAACATAAAAAACAAAAAGTCAAAAATAAAATAATAAAAATGAGCTAGCCCAAACGATTTATTATTCATTTTTCAAACTATACGGTAATAATAAAAGTCAGGAGGTTCGGTTTAGCGTTATTGACCTTATTTTTCAGCCTCTGTAGGAACCCTTTATTTTTGTAAAATAAGGTCTCCATCCAAGTGGTCTGTTCACCCTGCATCAATGGAAAACAGAGTGTCAGATGAAGAGCAGCAGGCAGGGTGAATGACCAAATGCTTTATCACAATTATGTAAGAGAATGATGTCTGTCAGATATAGCTGAGAGTTGAGCATGATTCGAACAAGTTGTCTGCTCAATATGTCTCAGACAAAACTATATAGCTGAGACATATTTTGTCTTAATTGACATAATTTTTGTCTTAATTGTATATGATTCAGACAAGTGGTCTGTTCACCCTGCCTGCTGCTGTTGAGGAAGGACAATGCATGGAAACAGGAGGAGGATGCCTTTCCTTCTGGAGTCGTCATGGAGAATAAAATCGATATGAAGCTGACAGCTAGTCAGCAAATGAAACTTCCACTGTCTGTAAGAAGACATGCAACTATCATCTGTGTCTATGCCCCTTCCATGATCAGCCCAGATGAGATCAAGAAAGCAAAAAAAAAAAAGAAAAAAAACATTGTATGAAGGCCTGGAGTCTCGAAGTGTCGGAGAGAGATAAACTCATTAACCTTTGTGAAATCAGTACTAGAGTTCCTCAGATCAGCAGGCATGGCCAAGCGTCATCAGCAAAAATGACTTTGGTAAATGCAAAATAAACAACGGACTTCTATTCATATGCTCAGAACACGACTTACTAATCACCAACACAGTTTTCCGCCAGTCAGATCGTAACAAAACGTATTGGATTCACCCGCCTTGAAACACTGCCATCTCACTGAGGGATGAAGGCTATGAAAAGTACAGAATGCTTCACTGACCCCTGTTTCACAGTCTTCAAGCTCAATACTCGGAATCAACCTAGCAGACGACCTCAAAGCAAACAAACGGCGAAAAGTTCAGTATAATTAAATTGAAACAAGATAATGTTTAAATAGATGTTTGTTGAAAACTGTGGTACCTGATAATTGAGCATACTTCAAATACTCGATTGCACATAAAATCCGCGTTTCCGCTAGACGTAAACATCCAGACTGGTTTGATGCGAATGATGCTGATATAAAGAGTATACTGAACAGAATACATCTGTTCCAAAAGGCCTCTTTAGAATTCAGCACTTCATCATCTAAGAAGGCAAGCTTCAATATTGTCAAGATGAATGTAAACTCAGAGAGTTGCAAGACCTATAGATGAGCAGCGAAGAAGCTGAGATTCAGTACTACACATACTACAAATACAGGAACTACATAAAAAATTCTATGACGTTTTGAATGCAATCTACCGGCCACAGTCATAAACAACATCTTCATTATCGAGTTTTACTGCACTAGAATGCTCACGGACTAAGAAAAGATACTACGGAGATGGGCAAAACACTTCAACAACATCCTTAATCAAAAGTCATCTGTCAGTGAGGAGGCAACTGATTGACTGTCCTAAGTGGAAATCAACATTTCACTTACCTATCCTTTCCGGAATGCTGCTGAATCGCCTTATGCACCATATCGATTAAGGGATCCTACATGACCGTTATTGTGGTTTCAGGAAAGACGAAGCAGCGTAGATACAGGTGTTTTCAGCTCATCAACTCCAGGAGATATGGCAGGAACAGACCTCCATCCTGAAAACGATTTCTTCGACCTGACAAAAACCTTGTACACAGTCGTGGGGAAGCTAGAAGAGCATGGTAAAATTGGATGCCGATGAGAAATTCAACATAATGGTATCCGTTTCCAAGCAGGCATTCTTACCGGCCTCAAGGAAAAAGGTGAGTCATGTAAACAACTTAATGTCACCAATGGAGTCTAGAAAGTCTTAGTGTTATCATCTTCAGAATTTTGTTCTTTGCCATGAAAACAGATGCCTTCCCTGATTAGGTCACTGGGATCGACATCAGATAAGGGACTGATAGCAAACTCTTCTGTCTGAAGAGAATCCATGCGAAGACTAAGTTACAGGAAGTGTCTGTTTTTGGTCTCCAATTAGTTGACGTCTGTTTCCTGAATACCCAACCCGAGGCTGTTAGGCAATAGAGCTTGGACCATTTCCAGTTTAGATCTCACAACCAGGATAAAGTTGACAGTGATGTACCAATTTGCACATGGAAGACTTTTTGCAGAGCCTACCATGACAGTGAATGGCCTAACCCTCTAGGCAGTGGAAACGTTCACCTAACTTTGCAATACAGTGCCACGTGCAGTCAGCATCGATGACGAAATCAGCGCAAAGAATTGCAAAATCCCTCACAAATATAATACATATTAATGCTACGGCTGCATATTTCATGTTTAATCAAGAAACAATTTAAAACGATATTGTAATTTTAAATTTGTGTACATCTAGCCATTTGTCTACCTAACAAAGACCCAAGGTGCTGGAGCCAGCAATGACACCCTTCTCACAGATGGTAACCAAAGGTTCATCATTACTGTAAAGTTTCATGTGTTAATTGGCAGAGAGACGGACACGCGCACCGATGGAAGGAAAGATAGACGTAGAATGTACACAATATCACTGACGCTTTTTTCTCAAAACTTGGATCGATAGTTGCTTCCACTTTTATTTAGAATAAAGTTTATGTATCCCTCCTTTATTGTTCTTCTGCTGAGTACAACACCGGCAGTTAAAAAAGAAATGGGAACGAGCGTCAATCATTACCTGACAATTTAAATATCCCTGTATATTATTCAAACAAGTCTCTGGATGAGTTGAATCTACAACAGAAAAAAAAAAAGAAAACCTTGAAAACTATTTGAATATATCTGAATTTAAAATAATGCAAATTCCAAATACAAGCATAAAGATTTAGCTATGCTTGCAACTTTTATGGATGTTGATAAAACTGATGAAGTTCATATGCACTGGGTTTAGTATTTTGTGAGTAATCCCTCATTAAGTTCATCAGGTTTATGATCATGCTGACCTTCCTCCTTCGTTGTAGTCTACGCCTAGATGTCATTCTCGTATTACCAAGTAGAGAAGCCATTTGCTAATTTAAATGCCAATATCATCATGCCAACCTTTTTTGTGTCAAATAAATGTCATGCATTCTTGAATTCAATATACGTTACTCATGTTATAGGTTACACGTGCTCTCGGATGACAATTGACCAACGTCATATGAAAGTAATACTGTATTTCTATTATAATTAGATGTAATATTTCAACAGGTCCTCACATTTCTCTTGTATCCACCAAACACTGGTTTATCTCTGATCCATATGGTGAACAAAGGGAATTACGAAATTTACTTCCTACAAAGAAAGCAGCATAAATGGCATTCATTGAACTTTTGGATAATGTTCAAGGTTCGAAATCTTTGAAGTTAATGGTCACTTCATGAAAAACTGTTTGTTCTTATTATCATGTATAAAATTAACAATTATATAAGGGGGAGGGTTGGGGAGGGAGAACCATTTTAAAAGGGGGTGCAGGGCGTGGAGAATATAAAACTAATTTAAGCCGTCACAGATATAATGACATTCACCGATCATTCTGCAGAATTTCATTAGAATCTTTATTGTTATTATTGTAGACTGATGAGATGTTCACTGTCTAATTGTTATTTTTGTTTCTAAATTAATGTTTTTCCTTTTCTCTGTTTCTTTTTTCATTTGTAGATGCCATCGCAAATTTAATAGCAGTCTAACAATGACGTAATTGAACAATCGGTAATCCTTTTTTGAAATCACCAGCAGCATTACAAACTTTGGAGAGAAAAAACACCTATGATATAAATTATATCAGTAAACAAACATTATATTTCATTCTTCAACGATAATATTACTACATTTCTTGAGTTTAAGTAAATTTTGTGAAAATACGTCACTTGCAAAGTTAGAATAAACCACCATAGTTTCTGAAAACAATATGGAAGAATAATGAGGTTCTATAGTCTTGTATATATCGACAGAAATAAGCAAGCAATAATTCGTATTAATTTATTTTGAGTCTAATTACCTATAAATCATTAAACCGTCAATCACATTTCACATCTTCTATAGACAATGTCAAGAGGTCAGAGTATTTAATAATAAAATACATGATCATCGCTTGTTCAGATCGTAGAATAATATGGGATTCTTCATCGCTAGCGTTCATTTTGTGATAGAATTGTTATATATATCAGTGTTTCAGAATTTGTCTAAACTTTTACAGTCAGACCTCGATCACATAACACCGTGGTATCAGATATACTATAGTTTGTTTCAAGTGAGCCATATTTATGAATGAACATACGAGTTCAATTATACGTTGGCTGCGTTAAAGGATAAAAAATATTCGAGTTTTATATGCTGTGAGATTATTCTTGGCGGACACATATTCACGTGGGAACGTGGTTATAATAATAATAATAATCTCGTAAGTTGTTCTGCAAAAATAATTTAATGTGTAACGAAACCAGTTCATATTAGCGCATGCGTAATGTATACTATTGTATTCGCACGTAATCGTGTCTCGTGTACTACACACTAAGTCCCTGCATTTTAAGCTGTTTAGACAGGAAGTCGTCGAAGCAGGATGGGTTCGAGAGTGACGATAACTCGGATGATAGTATTGATTTACACGCAGTGACGTTATCAGAACTTAGAGTCCAATGTGTCTACTGGGAATAAGGAGGTTCTCGCTGGAACATTCGGGAGACTGGGATGAGCGAGCCATGTGTGGTGGCTCTTAGACCATTCCACCAAAAGTGTGGAACCGGATATTCATCGTAATAATGAACTGGACGCCATGAAATACATATGTTCTATTTTTTTAATTAATATTATTCATTATTGCTATATAAGTGAAAATCAATTATTCATACCCCTTTATTGTTTATATTGTTGTATAAATTCTACATATTAATCGCCCGTGTTGATAGAGCTATATATCGTTCATATTTATATATAAATTCTATACATTGAATATTCATGGTGATCGATCCATATGTCAATGAGATTTATTATTAAATGCCATTCATTGATAATCCATGGTGATAGATATATATATGAATCATATTTGTTTTCAAGTTCCTTACGTTCATACTCGTTTGATTACTCATTGAAGTTGTATGTTCTGATTAGTTACATTTAGGAACGATATCATATTCTGCTATCCGGTGTTGAACTCTGTAAGCATCATTCTGTTTAATCCATCGTTGAATTTTATGCGCAAGGGTATGGTGTCATATTCATTCATCATTCAATTACATTATAAATAAACGTATCATGCACGAAATTGTTTTGAGTGTATTCGCTAAATCCAATTCCAACCCGGCTTCATCCTGTTACAATTATGTCTTTAAGGCATTTACCTTTATGAGATTATGTCTTAACCATTTTATGTTGTTCCATTACATACAAAATTGAATGTTTCTTTACTATGCAGCGATGTAGAAATTTGATATAACCTACACTGACATTTCATCACCAACACTAAACCTTCCAATAATTAAAGAAGGCTCGCATTTAAGACTCATTACACCCGCAAATTAAATGTCAATCATTATCGAAAAACGCAATACAATGTGAAATACCCAGTGTATAATAGTCTATTATATAGAAAGGCATTGGATTTCATATAGCTAGTACAGAGGGTATCTTATCTAAGCCCAATGTTTTCTTCACACTTGTTACCGATAATTACATCATGCAGCTCGCACTTCTATATGCAAGTCAGATCGTGGTACCTGAAGCAGGTAGACTGGGCCTATAATAATGCAAGAATTCATTTCGTTTGAACAAGAATAATAGCCTGAATTGGCCGTTATCATTTTTTCCTATTTGCTTGGCATTTAGCTGAAACGGGTCTTATAAAGTGGTCTCGATCTAGTCATTTTTTTCTTTTCTCCTTCATTTAGTGTATCCGATATGCAGTTTGCTGATTGAATAAATAATGAGTTTTTCTTTTTTTCTGAAAGCTTAGAATAACATACCTGTATCGTTGGATGGTGAAAAATCAATCATGCTGATTTTTTTTAAAAAACATTAATACAGATTACTCTGATGTCATTAGTACCTTAGCCATATTATCAACCATTTGTATTGTACGAAACAATTATCGATAAAGGAAAAAAAAATAGATTAGACAGAAATAAAACCAAAAATCGATCGGATCCGATTATTCTTGCGTCGTTTCTTTCTTACAGAAAGCAAAAGAAATATGACAAGGTTAGAGGTCGAACACAGCTTCTACAATTATTCTAGTTTGGCAACATATTTAAATCCAAGGTTAGAGGTAGCACACAGCCTCAACCATAATTCAAACATTGTCCTATAGGTAAGGGTTGCTGTATCAATATCTAAAAGCCATTATCGGTTAATTCCTCCCAATTGTATGGCTTTGGTAGTCACAAATTTGGTAGCAGTTGCATGCAATCCCATTCACCTTGAAAGGCCTCGCATCGTTCGTTTTAAAGAATACTCCTTTTCCTGCAATATTAACTTTCCTGCAATGTTAACACTGAACAAGATTTTCAGCTTTGGCATCA
>JAECUM010016649.1:0-31422 GCA_016617855.1 Megalonaias nervosa | reverse complement strand
TTTTTATGTCGCGAGCTGGAATGTCAGAATGAAAGCTGCGCGTGTTGAAACAATAAACTGTATACTACCCTTTTATTTGTTATGATTGGGCCCGACGTCCTCATTTCTTGACGCAGTTTGGTACCTCGCTACCACTGTAAAAGTCCCTTGCTATCAATAATTTTCGTCTGGAAGTTGTTGATGACATTTAAGGTGCAGAGCATTTAATAGTTAGGACTGAATAGACTTTGTGGTTAAATAATGTAAGCATTAAATTTTAGAACAACTAATATTTAATTTAAGATGAACAAATGTGCCTACATGACCAAGTTGTGTTATGGATATGTAATTTAATCATTTGTTTGTTAGTTTTAAATTTTTTATTCATTACATGTTATTGTAATGTAACTTTATTTACTGGATTTGAAATTGTCCAGAAAATTAATTCAGTTCTGTTTGACCTCACTTTTTTTATTTTACTGATAAACAACCAGTAGTAGAAACACTGTATCTAGTTGCTGACCTTGATTCAGAACCAGTAAGAGGTCTGATAAACAACTTTTTGTAAAAAAATTTTATTCATTCCCAGAGTAAGACCAATTGATTTCAGTTAAGGCCATACTGGGAGTACGTGATGTTAGGCATATAAAAAGCTTCTATGTTGTTCTGGAAGGGTGGCCATGTGACTTTCATCCAGACATCTGTTTTGAGTTTTAGTTAGTCTTATAATTCATGTTATAATAAGAATTAGCCAGTTCATGTTCTAAATCTCTGACACTTAAAGGTGTTTTGTTGTGACCAGCTTGAGTTGAAATTTTATTTTATGGAATTATTCATTCTTTTCCCTGGAAATATATAAGTGCTCCTTACAAAATTCTTGGACTAAGATAGTCATTGAAATTTATTCGGAATTCGGGATTGGAATATCATTTTCTGTGATTCAACAAGGAACTGTTGACACATCTATACTTTGAAGGTTATAACAGTCGTCATCGCCCTCCATTTTAGATTTCATCATGACTCGAACTCAGATTCATTTAGGAATTTTTAATAATAGGACTTCTATTTGTTAATTCTTGGATTAATTTTGGACTTGATTAGTAAAACCGTAAGTTCTTTTTCTCATTTTTACTTTGGTTTTCTAGAGAAATAAATTATTTGTTAACTTTTACAAAGCTTGTTTTCTTCACTCTTTCTTGTTACTTTTTGTAAGAGCCTAGACACGTAACAAGAAAACTGGGGGCTCGTCCAGGATATATGAATTTTGGCTAAAATATTTCAGAAAACTTTGTTTTTCGAAGTTTAAATTCCCTTAGTTTTCAGAATTTTTTTAAAATCCCAAGTATTATTTCATATTCTTTTTGAAATCTTTAGTGAAATCAACAGGCGTTTTTACAATGTTATCAAAGTGGAGATCTTTCTTTCAAATACTACCCAGGAGCAGTTGGATTGTTTGTAATAAGATAAATTGCTTCAACTTGCCAGAAAATATGATCTTTCTGAGGCAAAAACTTCTTTAACCAAGCAAGAAATAAAAAAAATTTGCCCAGTATTTGGTGAAAAAGAGTGTTTTGGATAAAAATGCTTTCGTTTCGATCAGTAAGTCTGTATCAGACTCTGACTTAAAAATAAAGGAATTAAAATTAAAATACAAGATGGAACTAGAGTTAAGAAAGCTGGAACTTCAGAAAGATAAAGAAGAAAAACAAATGCAGTTACAATTGGAGAAAGAGAAAGAACAAAGGCAGTTACAGCAAGAACAAATGCAGTTACAGAAAGAAGAGAAACAAATGCAGTTGCAACTGGAGAAAGAGAAGAGAGAGAAACAAATGCAGTTACCATCGGGGAGAGAGAGAGAGAGAGAGAGAGAGAGAGAGAGAGAGAGAGAGAGAGAGAGAGAGAGAGAGAGATGCAGAGAGAGAGATGCAAATGCAAAGAGAGAAGGAAGAGAGGGAATATCAATTTAGAATAAAAGAAATAGAGCTGGCAAGTGAAAAGCATATTCCCACTTTAGATACAAACTCAAGTTTTGATGTTACTAAGAATATTAGGTTAGTGCCCCCTTTCAGAGAAAAAGAAGTAGACAAATATTTTCCTCGTTTTTTAAAAATTGCGGAAAATTTCACATGGCCAAGGGAGCATTGGATTCTATTATTATAATATGTACTTACTGGTAAAGCTAGTTATATTTACCATTCACTGTAAGTACAGCAAAGTGCCGACTATGATCTGGTTATGGAATGCATCTTAAAGGGTTATGAGTTAGTCCCTTAGGCTTATCGGCAAAAATTCAGGAACTTTAAAAAAAAATAGAAGCTGGACAAACTCATGTCTAATTTGCAAGAGCAAAAGAGCAGTTATTTGATAGATGGTGCTTAGCCAAGAAAGTTGATCAAGACTAGGAAAGTCTTAGACAACTTGTATTACTTGAAGAGTTCAAGAACTGTGTCCATAGTGACATTAAGACTTATTTTGATGAGCATAAGATCGAAACCTTTTAAAATGCTGTTCGTGCCGCTGACGAGTATTTCTTAGTTCATAAAGTTCCCTTTGTAGGCAAGTCGTCCACTCAGCAGTGTTCTGGTAAAAAGGTATTTCAGTCTAATACGAGCCCTTCTAAATCTCAATCTAGCACAACTTTTAGAAATCAAGCTTCTGATAAGTTTGATCAAAAATCCTTGTCTCTTCCTACGTGTACCTATTGCAAGAAAAAAGGACACGTTATTTCTGATTGCTTCAAATTAAAAAATAAGCATCAGAATCAAGACAGTTTTATTCCAAATGCTCTTATTTCTAAGAGGTCAAGGTCACGGTCGTATATTGAAAGCAATACATTTGTTGGGTCTAATAAACCCCAGTCTGATTTTATTATGGAGAATTACGAACCATTCATGCCGAAGGGTTCTCTATCACTCTTGGGTGATTCGGCCAATCCTATCCCTATTAAAATTTTAAGAGATACAGGAGATTCTCAGAGTCTTTTATTATCAGGTAGTTTGCCTTTTTCTGAGAAGTCTTCTTCAAATGAGAGTGTTCTCATTCAGGGAGTAGAGTGCGGTTTTGTTAATGTTCCTCTCAAGACTGTAAATTTGTCATCACACTTAGTCTCAGGACCCGTGACAGTCGGAACGGTGTCTTCTTTACTCGTTCAGGGCATTCATTTATTACTAGGCAACGACCTAGCTGGAGATAAGGTTGTGGTTAATCCACTTGTAACTGACAAGCCTTCTTTGGATCAGAAAGTTGATCCTATTGAAAAAGAATATCCTGATTTATACCCAGCTTGAGCAGTTACTAGACCTATGGCAAAGAAAGCTCTTTAGAATGATGTTGATAAGGAAAATATTCCTTTAGCTGACACATGTATTGGTCAGGCTTTTGATGAGGTCACTTTCACTCCTTGTTTGGATCAATCAAAAGGTATTGATCACAGTGATCCTCTTTTAACTACTCATTCTCTTTATTCTAATCAGGGTAACAAACGACAATCACTTGTCGTCGAACAGGATAAAGATCCTGAGATCTCCTGTTTATTTCAAAAGGCCATTAGTGAAGCTGAAGCCATTGAAGTACCTGTCTGTTATTTCATTAAAAATGGAACTCTTATGAGAAAATGGAGACCTCCCGAGGTACCTGCTGGTGACGAGTAGTCAGTGAACTATCAAATTATAGTTCCAAAATCATACAGACAGGAAATTCTTAGTCTGGCCCATGAAACTCCCTTGGCTGGTCATTTAGGGATTAATAAGACTTATCACAAGATCTTGATTCACTTCTATGGGCCAAAATTAAAAGTGATGTTTGTAAATACTGCAGATCTTGTCATAGTTGCCAAATGGTAGGAAAACCCAATTAGAAGATACCTAAAGCTCATCTGCAACCAATTCCTGCATTTGACGAATCATTTCGTAGAATAATGGTAGATTGTGTTGGTCCCTTACCTAACACCAAGTCAGGCAACCAATACCTGTTGACCATCATGTGTGCATCAACAAGATTCCCAGAGGCAACTCCTTTGAGGAATATTAAAACTAAAACAATAGTAAAGGCTTTGATAAAGTTTTTTCACGCAATTTGACCTTCCCAAATCTGTCCAATCTGATCAAGGGTCAAATTTTATGTCTGGAATTTTCCAACAAGTTATGTATGAATTAGGCATCCAACAATTCAAATCTTCTGCCTTTCACCCTGGGAGCCTAGGGGCTTTAGAAAGATTTCATCAGACTTTAAAAAATATGATTCGATCATATTGTTTTGATACGGATAAAGATTGGGATGAAGGCATTCATTTACTATTTTTTGCTGTTATGGAATCAGTTCAAGAATCTTTAGGATTCAGTCCCTTTGAACTAGTTTTTTGGACATGCTGTGCATGGACCACTGAAGTTGTTGAAAGAGAAACTACTTTCTAATGAAGATAGCGAAATCAATCTTCTCGATTATATTTCTGATTTTAAGTATAATTTATCAAAGGCTTGTGAGGTTGCAAGAGCGAATCTGCATTCTACTCAGTCAAAAATGAAATTAAGGTATGATAAAAAAAAACCCTCAGAGGTAAAGGAGTTTTCAGCCTGGTGATAGAGTTCTGGCTCTCTTGCCCATACCACAAAATCCTCTTCAGACCAAGTATTATGGTCCCTACACGGTTGAAAAGAAAGTAAATGATTTAAATTACATCATAAATACTCCTGGGAGGCGAAAACAAAAACAACTTTGCCACATAAGCATGTTGCAGGAGTATATTGAGAGAGATTGCCAGGTAAATCATGCATTTAATTTAGTTGTACCTGTCCCATTCAGTGAGGATTTAAGTGAAGGAATGCAATCGGACTCTATTGATATTGGAGTGACAAATCTTCGGAATTCAGAAATTATGAATAATCTGGACCAGAAACTTTCACATTTGCAACAACAAGAAAGGAATGAACTTAAACAGTTATTATTTGAAAATGAGTACTTATTTCCAGATGTTCCTACGAGAACAAACAAAATTTTTCATGACGTTGAAATTGTAGATTCAAAACCTGTGAAACAAAACCCATACAGGATAAACCCTCTCAAACAGGAATACTTGAAAAAAGAAATTCAGTATTTGCTGCAGAATGATTTCATAGAGCCCAGTAAAAGTGACTGGAGTTCACCATGTATACTTGTTCCGAAACCAGATAAAACTTTCCTTATGTGCACTGATTATAGGAAGGTGAACAGTGTGACTAAAAGAGATTCATTTCCATTAGCAAGAATCGATGACTGCATTGATAAAATTGGAAATGCCAAGTATGTCACCAAATATGACCTTCTGAAAGGATTTTGGCAAATTTCACTGACGGAAAGGGCAAAGGAAATTTTGGCATTCGTGACTCCAGATGGACTTTATCAATATAAAGTGATGCCGTTTGGGATGAAGGGTTCGCCAAGTACTTTTCAACGTTTAATGAATATGATTACCTCTGGTCTAGATAATTGTGATGCTTACATCGATGATGTCATCATCCACAACGACACCTGGAAAGAACATTTAGCAACAATTCGGAAATTCTTAGACAGACTGATGCAAATTTAACAATTAATTTATCCAAAAGTGAGTTCTGCCGTGCTTGTGTAACATTTCTAGAACATATCGTGGGACATGGATAAGTTAAACCTATAGATGCTAAGGTCAAGGCTATTTCTGAATTCTCTGTGCCTGTCAGTAAAAAGCAACTGATGCGATTTTTACGTATGACTGGATACTATCGGAAATTTTGTTCCAATTTTTCCATAATTGCTGAACCCCTGACAAATTTATTGAGCAAGAAAAACAAGTTTCATTGGACTGAAAAATGTCAAGACGCTTTTGATAAGTTAAAGGCCATACTTAAATGTGCGCCGGTTCTTACAGCTCCAAATTTAAATCAATCTTTTAAACTATCTGTTGATGCAAGTGATGTTGGGCTTGGAGCAGTATTGATTCAAGAAGACAAAAATGGTGTTGATCATCCAGTGTGCTATTTTTCGAAGAAATTAAATAAGCACCAAAGAAATTATTCAACAATCGAGAAGGAATGTTTGGCTTTGATAGTGGCATTACAACATTTTGAAGTTTACATTAGTTCAGCTCCTTCGCCGATTATTGAGTTTAGTGATCACAACCCCCTTACTTTCATCGACAAGATGAAAAACAAAAATCAAAGATTATTAAGGTAGAGTTTGTTGTTACAGGAATATAATATTGACATCATGCACATCAAGGTGTATATGTAATTTAATATACTTGTGTGTTAGTTTTAAATTTCTTTTTAATTTTATTTTTATTTCATTACATGTTATTGTAATGATAACTTTATTCATTGGATTTTATATTTTTCTAGAAAATTCAGTTCAGTTCTGATAAACCTGATAAACACGCAGTTCGTAGAAACATTGTATCTTTTGGTGACTTAGATTTCAGGGCCAGTTTAGCTCTGTTGTAAACAACTTTTTTTATTTTTTTATTATTGAATCTTATAGTAAGATTCGTTAGGTAGAATCGAATTCGTCCATGCGGACGTGATAATTGGCATATAATGTTACTATGACTCTTGAAAGTAAGTGATCACGTGACCTATCACGTGGTCCGTTCTGCGTTGTAAGTGGAGTTAAAGTGACGTATCAAAGTGTTTTTCTAGTCAGTCGTAAATCGTACCTTCGGGCTTAAAGGTATTATTTTGTTGTTGTTAGTTTGAATTGAGTTTTTATTTAAAATAATTTATTTTCCCTAGAGACTTTATCTAGTGCTCATTAAATTCTTGGACAAAGACATTTACTGAAAATTATTCGGAATTCCAAAGCCGGAATATTATTCATGGTGATTCAACAAGGAACTGTTGACACGACAACACAAAACAGGTTATAGAGGACGTCATCGCCTTCCATCTTGGAATTTCATCTGGATTCGAACTTTGATTCACTTAGAGCTTTTTAGTGATAGGACTTATATTTTTAATTATTGGATTAATTTTTGGATTTGATTCGTAAACCGTAAGTTCTTTTTCATATTTTTACCTTGTTTTTCTAGGGAAATAAATTGTTCTGTTAAATTTACAAAGCTTGTTGGCTTCACTCTTTTTTTTTTGTTACTTTTATACGAGCCTAGACACGTAACAAAGAGAAAAGACAATTTAATAGCAGATGCACTTTCCCGTGTATAGAAATATTATTTCGTGTGCACTTTGTATAATTCATAAGAGTTCTTCTTATTTTTTATTTTTTTTTTTTAATAAGAAAGCCTCATATATAATTAATCTATGGTAAAAAGAAAGCTTTATTATGTAAATCTGTCTTTTTCTTTTATGGGGGGAAGTGTCATGTATATGTAATTTAATCATTTGTCTGTTAGTTTTAAAAAATTTTTATTCATTACATGTTATTGTAATGTAACTTTATTTACTGGATTTGAAATTGTCCAGAAAATTAATTCAGTTCTGTTTGACCTCACTTTTTTTATTTTACTGATAAACAACCAGTAGTAGAAACACTGTATCTAGTTGCTGACCTTGATTCAGAACCAGTATGAGTGCTGATAAACAACTTTTGTAAAAAAAAATTTTTATTCATTCCCAGAGTAAGAACCACTGATTTCAGTTAAGGCCATACTGGAGTACGTGATGTTAGGCATGTAAAAAGCTTCTATGTTGTTCTGGAAGGGTGGCCATGTGACTTTCATCCGGGCATCTGTTTTGAGTTTTAGTTAGTCTTATAACTCATGATATAATAAGAATTAGCCAGTTCGGGTTCTAAACCTTTGACACTTAAAGGTGTTTTGTTGTGACCAGTTTGAGTTGAAATTTTATTTTATGGAATTATTCATTCTTTTCCCTGGAAATATATAAATGCTCCTTACAAAATTCTTGGACAAAGACATTCATTGAAATTTATTCGGAATTCAAGATTGGAATATCATTTTCTATGATTCAACAAGGAACTGTTGACACATCTATACTTTGAAGGTTATAACAGACGTCATCGCCCTCCATTTTAGATTTCATCGTGACTCGAAATCAGATTCATTTAGGACTTTTTAGTAATAGGACTTCTATTTGTTAATTCTTGGATTAATTTTGGACTTGATTCGTAAAACCGTAAGTTCTTTTTCTCATTTTTACCTTGGTTTTCTAGGGAAATAAATTATTTGTTAAATTTTACAAAGCTTGTTTTCTTCACTCTTTTCTTGTTACTTTTTGTAAGAGCCTAAACACGTAACTGTTGTTATACACTTTAGTTTCCTCCTATCGATCCAGCCTTGAATGGGTACCTGACTTTGGGCCTGGGGTTGTGGGTTGTGTTGTTAATCTGTGATGGACGAGCATGCCTTCAAGAGGAAACTCGTGCTTTCCATATAGAGATAAGCTCCTGGCTATGTGAGCCGCAAAGAGGCTCAGAAACACTTCACTTTATTTGAGTGTTGTTCAATATAGACTAATGAAATTACATTATTACACAACGTTCTAAGATTTGTTACGTATAGTTGCTGTTTAAAACAGACCTTAATTGACTTACATTACTTTCATTGTGTATACCAGTGTTGCCTCCGAACATGGCTGGTTCAATTAGGATGACTTTAACTCCAAATCTTCTCATCTCAGCCCGTAGAGAGTCGCTAACGCTCTCTACGCCGTACTTTGAGGCATTATAAGGGGCGCTGCAAGGCCAAGAATGAAGTCCGCTGGCGCTGGACATGTTCACAATCCTACCTGTAAGAGACAGATAAATATAACTAACCAGATATAAAGAAATGGATAAGTTGCCATGGAAACGGATACATAGAAAATTCAATACGACAACACAAAATTTAATTACTATACATAGAAAATTCAATACGACAGCACATTTTAATTACTGTGTCTAGTAAGTAAGCAAGATACAGGAACCGAGCGAATCGTCAGTCACTACGTCCATCCACCCTTCGACTGCGTATTGGATGTGTAACGACAACAACATGGAGGATGGCAAAGCCTGGAATAACACGTTACACCCAGTGTTTAAATAAAACCTTTGCTGTGTAACTTTCATACAGTAATAAAGACAACAAATTACATATTACAGTCTACCTATTTCTGAACTCAGCTTAATGACTTTTAGTTACTTTTGGTATCCATTGGTGGCACTCTGTGAGAATTAGCAACACTTTACGACAATCAGTAATATTTTATAGCAATTAGTTACATTTTTTATTTACATATATAACATTGCTTAGATAGTGTCCCTAAATCTTCTATTCAACAATGATCACGTGGAATTTAAATCAACATTGAGAAATAAAATACTTTAATGAGGTGGATGGATTTAACAAACTTAAACTGCAGACAAATGGATTCTCCAAAGAAAGAAAATAGTTTCATTGACTGACTACCACATGTCACAAAAGGAAGTTTCAGTAGCGAAAGGAATTCGAACAAAAAGATGAGAACCTTATACAAATAGAGGAGAACATGAAATGAAAATTACTTTTAAAGTAGAGCAAAAATGAAAAGTGGAAAAGCTATTATTTGAGACATGTCGATGTCAAACTTTCTGTTGCTTATTGGTGTCGGCTATATTATTTACAAATTGGTGAGATGACCAAAACCAAAACCAACTCTACAATACTAAAACAAACACCACAGCCTGGACTGAATAGCACGTCAAAGCCCGGCATTGGATTCTTCACAAATCAAACTAACTGTACATTGTAGCATCAACTAATGCAGTCCTCAAACGTTATAAACTTTTTGTCAAATTAAATATCTGAAACAAACCAAAAAACATAGTAAAAGTCATTTACCATACATCATTCGACACATATTGATGCTGTATGCTACAGAACAAATGGTCAGTTAAAGGATATGCCACAATCTAAATTATCTTTCGATGGACTGTTTGAACCATTACTGCCTTTATCTGGGTCAGAGACTACCAAGAGCTGGTTAATTGTGCAACGATTGTTGCCGACAAAATAGTTACAGAGCTCGTACTTTTTCAATGCATTTTTTGGTTTCTGTAAAATTTTCCACATCCTGTGCAACGATTAATGTTGTTGTTTTTCTTGTTGTTGTTGACTTAATGCCATTTTTCAGCACATGATAGGCCATACATGGCGGCCAGAATAAATGATGGAGAAAGAACCCGGAAAAATCACAAGAAGAACCACTGACTCCACGGAAAGCTACTGGCAAGCTTTCTCATACCCACATAGGCCGACCCCCAGATTCCAACCCATGCGGACAGAGGTGAGATGACCATGATCGCTAAAGGCGAGCTCTTTTGACCACTCGGCCACCCCACCCGACCCCCACCCCGAGGCCCCCCCCCCACCTCTCAACAATAAAAGTCTTTCTAAAATCCCATAATATACAATACAGTAATTCATATTCGAACATTGTAATAATTCAGTCCCTTTACAGCCTTAATCGCACAGGATCTTGTTATGATGCCAGCAGAAACAATTGCAATTTTGTTTATGTACATGAACTTTAATGCTTTGTGTAACGCATCTAACAGTATCATTTAAGTCCACACCAATTAGCTATTTATCACACAAACACCCAAATCTTGCTGGTCCAGTTATTTTCTTTAATTTGTAAAATAAAATCCCTGAAGTTTTATTATGAGAGACTCATTAATGTTTTAATCCGTGGAACAAAACCTTCCAGCCATACTGATCTAGTAACTTAAATTAAACAATGCCTTCCAATATGTTGAGTCTAGTTAATTTGTATCAAATATTATTATTTAGTCTGTCTGATAAAGATACGCGGAGAGAGTGCTGGAATTATAATTTCTCAAGGTATTAATTTACTTTAATTACTGCTCAGGTGCAGTCGTATTAAGCAACTATCGTGCACCACTCTGTATATGCACACTACTTTAGTTGACTCGTGGATATATATATATATATATATATATATATATATATATATATATATATATATATATATATATATATATATATACAGATAACGAAGAAGGCCAGATGAACCGATACTTATGTTGCAGGACTAGTGGATATATCGTTTAGGTTGATTAGCATTCGATTCAGTCTGACAGATACGAAGGCCACACCCCTAACCAACTTGGAGAAAGATCGATCAACCTCTTACTACACAATTATTGCATCTGACGGACTGCACCAACGATAATCAGCCCCCCCCCCCAGAATGAATGAAAACAAATATAACAGAAAGGATGACATCAATGTCTTATTGGAAGTTGGAAGAAAACTAAATGATGATGATAATGATTATGATGACGACGACGAAGGTGGCAATGAAAGCAATGAAAACTTAATTTGCTTTCAAATAAAATAGTGTTATATTAAGTAACTTCACAAACAAAAGCAACATTGATTCTGAATGAGTGAAATGCAGGAGTTCAATTCATTACAGATGGAAGAGTTTCCATTATCATGAATCTACTAATCCAATCAAATTCATCACCCCAATCAAAACCAAGCATATCAAAGTTCCCGATTAAATTTTCACAATTAGTAGAGTTACATTACCCTTCGATTTTCTGATGAGAGGCAAAAAAGCCTTGGTGACACGGATCAGTCCATACAAATTGACCTCAGCACATTTCTTGAAAGCATCTATAATACTCAGTTCCACTTCACCGTGCGCGTAAATACCGGCGTTGTTAACCAGACCCCATAACTCTGCAAGAAATATATATATATATATATATATATATATATATATATATATATATATATATATATATATATATATATAAAGAATATAAATCATATGGCGAATATCAGCCCTTTCAAGCGCACTGGATCCAGCAAGAGATCACCACATGTGTCAGGGATTGAAAGAGATAAATGCAATAAACTGACGACGAACAGTGCAAAACTAGTATCTAACTAGCCTGAGCGCTTTCGACTCTTAATGAGTCTTTTTCAAAGGCATATACAAAACACAGACAAAACAAACAAATAAAACACAAAAACCGTTGTGTTTGCAAAACTCTACACGGCTGTTTCTACATGAATTAAACCTTTAAATGTATTATGTCTCAACCAGCCTATATCAACTTGTTGCGGATACTGGAAAATATTTGTATTAAGCTAGAAATCGATGAGCCATAGCGACATCAATTACTTTGTGTACATTTATGTAAGCAAAATTATATCCCGGATATTTCATTCTTATAGTAGTAATTGAAGGCTACTAAGAAAATTTAGAAAAGTTTTGAAAAGAAAATGTGTCGGCGGTAAAGGATAATTCCACTTGTGCATGGCTGTCTTTTCCTAGTCTTCTTGGTTTAAACCGCTTGGTTTCAATGTTCTAAGGCGGCGTATCCAGTAAGATTCCTTTTCCTTCCTGGTTTCGGAACTCCAGTTGGGGTTGTTAGCAACTGCTATAAGTGTTATATCACTGAAAGTGTGGCCAGGGGAGGAGAAGTGTTCTGCGACCGGGCTTCTGTACAGCTTCTTTGTCATCCAATCAGATCTATGAAGGTTGATCCTTTTGTGAAGCTTTTCAGTTTCTCCGACATACTGAAGGCTACAGATCTTACATGTGATGAGATAAATTACATTCTGTTTTGCACGTTTTGTTTGGACCATGTATATTTAGTTTTTCTCTAGTCTAGCCAAAAGGCGAATATAAAAGCGATTAAACTAAAAGTTAAAAGAAACCGCAAATGAAGCGAATAAAAAATTACGAGAACGGGAAAGTAATTTGCTTGATTTCACCGAAATGACAAAAGTTGGATTGGAATACCAACATTTTGCAAGGTTATGAAAGAAGGATTGTAAATCAGTCTGGTCACAGAATCATGAAAACTGAACATTCAGATTCTGTAATCACAATGAATACCTTCGAGGACCGGTACCAGATGCTTCCGTGAAATGGTCGAGAACCGAGAGCTACCCCCCCCCCCTCAAACCAACAACATAATTTTCCCACAAAAGCTCTTTTAGCTAGGCTGCCTAATATAAAGTAATACCCGTTTCATCCAAGTTTCGTTGAACAAATTCCAAAGCTGCCTGCACACTGTCGTCCCTAGTGACATCTAATGGTAATATCTGGATTCTGTTGGATTCATGTGCTGCTAATTTCTTGGACCCCTCCCCGTCTAGTAGTAAACAACCTGCGAACACTTTGAAGGTCTTCGTTGCTAAACGTTCAGCTAGATGGTATCCAAAACCTGCATAAAAACAATTGAAAGACATGCAGCGAAATGGATATTTTTGTTATAGTCTAGGAAGTTAGAATAAGAAACATCATGATCATGAAGATGAAATAGTAGTTGTAGAAGAAGAAGAAGAAGAAGATGATGATGATGATGATGATGATGATGAGCACTAAATACAGTAGGGATTTGAAGGTTCGACGTATTTATTTTGTGCGACATACATTTCTCTGTACAAGTCTCTTGCACTATGATCAAATGAAAAACGCCTGTAAATTTAAGTAATTCAGTCAAAGCCCATACTGAGTACTTCCCAGACCCTTCTAACCACCTTCTTCGGGATTTGTTATATTGCAATTACTATATATCTTGAACCTGATATAAGTTTAAACTTTTAATGAATCGATTGCTTATAGTTATTTGAAGCCTCTAATTTTACCTTCAACAAGTATGCTATCAATCAATCAGCCAAACAAAAAATCAATTAATTAATCACAACAGAATGTACTATACCAACCTGAAACGATACCAAGGTTTAAAATTATATGGAAGTACATATTTTATTAATTTAGGCGTTTGCACATTTTAAATCATATGGAAGTGCCTATTTTATTAGGTATGTGTATAGGTTTTTAATCATACGGAAGTGCCTTTTTGATCAATTTGGGTGTGTGCAGATTTTATGTTATTTGGAAGTATCTATTTTGTTAATATACATGTGTGTAAATACATGTGAAGTCTTCTGGTGAAAATCCATGTCGATATGATCATCCATTAAAGAAGAGTAGCGGGGGATGGGGTGAGGACCGCATCGGGTGACACCATCAGAGGGGGTGACACTAAAATGACTCTCTATAAAATTTTTGAATTTTGTGCAGAAAGGGGGTCCATGGGGGTGACACCATGAGTTACCGCACATGACCGTCTATAAAATTTTTGAATTTTTGTGCAGGAAGGAGGTCCATCGGGGTGACACCATGAGTTACCGTACTGGGTGACACCAACCCTAGTGATGCAGCTGGATAACAACGTTTTTAAGCTGGACGTTGTGATGACCATAATGGATGTCGGAGTGGCGCCATTTTCATTCTGGATCGTCCTCACCCATAGCTATTTTAGACCTTGGGGTGAATGTACTTGTAAACGTCACTGGCAGTCCTTCAAGTAGTTTAGGAGGAATAACGATAACAAACTTACGCTAACGGACGGACGGACGGACCACACAATAGACCATCCCATAAGCTCTCCTGTTCTTTGACTAGTTTAGCTAAATATTACCCGATAAAGGTCCCAAAAACCAACAAAAACCGTCAATCATTATCATCATCATCATCAATCCCTTAACCCAAGAGGTCGGTGGGGCACCACAGTTGACTTTACAACCAATTCTCTCCATCTTTCCCTGTTCTCTACTGCCCTTTGGGAATCTCCAAATCCCATGCCTGTCCACTCCTTAATGTTCTCTTCCCACCTCTTTTCTGTCTGCCTCTCCTTCTGCACCCTCGCACTGTGCTTTGCAAGATTGTTTTTGCCAGTCCAGATGATCTTGAGACATGACCATACCACTTCAGTTTGCGCTTTTTACAGTGGTCAAGAGGTCTTCATAGGATCCGATGGCTCGTTGGATCCTGTTGTGGACTTCTTCGTTGGTTACATGGTCCATGTATGAGATGCCCAAGATCTTGCGGTAGCATCTCATTTCGAAGGTTTGAAAACCGTCAGTATGTTCATTTAAAGTGTTTTGTGGATTTATCGGGGTCATTTTTAACTCTAGGCCCATTATAAAGTAAGAACGTCAGATTCATATGCTATGCACACAAGTATGCAAACGGTTTACACATCAACTTGAGTTTAAACTCGACATTTTTTCGTGGTCGCATATTACCTGTATCGCATCCAGTGATAAATACAGCTTTCCTGTCCTGGCTGATTGTCCTTTTAGTCGTCTTACGAAGAATTCTCAGGAGAAGAAGAAAAAGTCCTACACCGACCATGAAGTCCCACGTGGTCGCTCGGTAGGCAAAGACAAGGAGGGCGACGAAGAACGCTGCTGCCTCAAAGAAATAGGTCCACAGGAATCGTCCAAGAGACATGGCTAGCTCAATCTAAAAGACAAACAAACGACAGAATTAAATGAAAAATATAGTTGCCCTGTTCTTTGACCATCCAACAGATGGTGTTTTTAGGAAAGTCTTCTGCACAATGATGTCAACAAAGTGTCATGAACCGCGTGATTTAACTTTGAATTCATCATAAACATATTTTTATTGAAGTGAACTTTAAAAAAGCTATGTGATTTTGCCTCTGAGACTTGTGGAAATTGGAAGTACCGTGATAAACTGATTCAGAAAAAACAACATCCACCTTTGACAGGGTTTCCTCTGTCTTAATATTTATTTTCAATTATTGTAGCAATTTCTGTACGAAAGTTGCTGAATAATAAAATACGGATTTCACGACAAAGGCCTCTTGGTCTACAGTCACATTTGTGCAGTGACTATACACTTAAGTCCGAATTCTTTATGATCTATGACAGATCTGCCTATAAACACAAACCGTTTGCACACAAAGGCCATTATCTGTAGCTGTTATGTGCGTGCTTTGTAGACGGTTTCTATTATCTATTGTTTAGCTGTACTGAACAAAACAACAACAGCAAACTGAACGGACATCCTGAGTTGTCATGAATGGCTTTTGTTTGTGGACATACATGTATATTATTTAGAGATATTATCCGAGACATAAATATGAAACTCTGTTGAAACATAAAGTCTACAGAAATATTGTATAACAGCAAAAGCCACTTCCAGTTTGGATTGTTTTAAAAGGGAGCTCTCAGAAGTTTCCAATACGAAGAAACATATTGCACAGAGCAGCAAGAAACGTTAAATACATGACAATGATAAGCATATCCCAGCAGATATCGTGATACTGACATCGAGAATTATAAATTGTCTGATCAGAATTCTCAAGTGTACGCGGTTCAGGTGATAGGGAGGGACAGTTCGATCATATAATTTACTACTGATGTGCATAACAAAGAATCTCTGCTGTTATTTGATGAGTAACACCAAGTACTATTATGAGATATAATGCTGAAATGATGGATATCCTACTATTATTTCCAAAAGATGCGTTACTTTACAAGCTTCTTGTTTAACAGGTTTTCGAATCATCAGAAATTGCAGACACAGTCAACAAAGATATATGCATGTGAAACAACGTTTTCATGGAACAGGGATGCCCCAACACGTGTCTGAAATGACCTTTAAAACCCAATGCCGCCGTTACATGCAAAAAGTCGTATATGACCAATCATCTAAATAACACTGAAGTTTTCATTGGTCCTAAACATTGTTGGGTTCCATTGAAACCAGAAAATATCGACATTTTATCACATTACTAGCCATTTAATTTCTCCCTCGAACTGAGGAACCTCACCATTTTTCACATGTGTTTGAATTAATCCGACGTTGATTGGCGACATCCGTGGACCAACCGATTTCAGTTGAAAGCTGGAAGAAAAGATTCGATGACGTCACTAGTGCAAACATAAAACGCCAACAATACGCTACGTCAGATTGTCTTCAGCCCAAGATCGCCCTTCAAATTATTATAGCGCACCAGCTGATGACCATTATTCAAATGAGTCTTATCTAATGCACACTTTTTCCTTCTCAGATCCGCTTTAAAAAAGCGAACTTGCCTCTCTTCATTCCCTCCTTATGCGTCAAGTGCGATTGTTGTTGTTATTACATTAGTCACTAACGGAATTTGTCGAATGTATCTCATTACGATTTTTGGAGCACTCTTGGAGAAAGAACGGAATTACAAGTGACTTCGTTGACTGAATGAACCTGTGTCACCCCTTAATTATAAACTGAATAATTGAACATCGTTTAAACCTAATATCCTGATTATTTCAAAACTGCTTATGTTATATAGCACTTTTAAAAAATCATTTCCTTCTTTCCAAACTTTAGTTACATTGGAAGAATGGTGACATTTATGATGAATGGCTTCATTGGGACTTTAACGCAAAACTTTACCAAGTTGTGAAGGACGGACGGACAAGACTAACATTATATACCTCCGCCACTGTCGTGGTGGGCAATACACAATATGTGTTTTCTACTCTATTTGATGTCTCTGTCGTCAAATAACCAGCTAGTCTAAGTGATATCAAATATTACATCAGAAATTAAATCGTACCAAGAACACGAGTTTACAGTATCTTACTTACCAGTTCTATGGATCATAAATTCCAGTGCAGACACGCAAGTGTTTGTCACATATCCTTCCATTTGTAATTTCTTGTCAGGTGTTAATTCTTAAAAGATTTGCATTCATAAAACATTACCTCGCTGTGCAAGGTAAAAACATCGGTATATAGCCCGATATCTGGGTTACGAGCACTTAACTGAAAATATGGATTGAGCTATTTTTACTCGCTTTACGATGTGGACGCAGTGACCCGAAACAAGTACGTACGTACCCTAGAATCCACGGTCAGAAACAGATACATGAAGACGTTACATACATATCAGGAATGGATCGGGGGAAGGGGGTACCAGTGTTTTTGGACCCGACCCCTGACTCTAAAAAAAAGTACACTCACACATGCGTGAAGTCACTTGTCACTTCAAATTTGACGTTCGTTTTATTGTTTGGTACGTTTATTGGGTATTATGCACACTTTGAGTAAATAGACACAGACTTTTGCTTTGGGGCCCTTTCAAGTAAAGTCAGGGCCCTTTTGCAATTTTGGAAAGCCCCCCAACACTTGACCTGATCTGGTCCTGCATACATAGATACATACATACATACATACATACATACATACATAGTTCTCAAAACTTGTCAACCTCTGATATATTACGGCCAGCTTTTAGACTACACCGTTTTAAGCGCGTTTAGATCTACTGGTATGACCGTTTTGAGAGGGCAAAAATATGTGTGTTCCAAGTATATTGTACTTGTTCTTTACCTATTTGGCTGGGGTGAAGCCTGGAGCATCATAAACATACAATATAAAGATTAATGAGTCCTGCTGGAATGAGAATAAACCCATTAGTTACTCGAATTTCAAGAAGCGCGATGATATTGCGTAACACCCTCTTATATATGCACGAACGGGTACGTACGTATTTATATAAGGTTACATTACTTTTACTATATCGTCTAAGTAAGAAATTCAACAAATGAGACAATAATACCACTATGTGTGTGGAGTTTTGGGGATGAATGTGGAATCCACCAGGCGGGAGGAAGATGAGACGGAGCCTGTTGTATGTATGTATGTATGTATATATATATATATATATATATATATATATATAGTATATATATATATATATATATATATATATATATATATATATATATATATATATGTGTGTGTGTGTGTGTGTGTGTGTGTGTGTGTGTGTGTGTGTGCACGATAAGTTGTACATGGCGGCACTGACTCACGGTAAACTCCCGGCAAGCTTTCTACCTGCGTTGGTCGAGCCCAGGACTCGAACCCACGTGGACAGAGTTGAATTTATGTATGTATTTCATTTTGTCTCAAATCGATCAAAGAAAGTTGCTATTTTCCTTTACAGAAATAAAGGCATCAACTGACTGTACATACTTCAACCACTGCCATACGTTATGAAAGAAACTTCAAACTAGTTGGATTGGAACGTACCTGTGTCACCGTGTGTAAACCTGGTTACAGCAACACACATGTTGCAAAAGAAACAAATACGTCTAAATTTTTAGATTTATGTTGGTGTGACTATGACAAATACTCTAAGTTTATCAAGATAATTGCAATATTCCTTCCTGTATGAAGTAATCACGCCCTTTGTTGCAGTTTCATTGAATGGAATATATCATTGCACGTCATTTCTGGACCATGCCCTGGATTCATGTACTCTTAGAATAATAATATAAAGTATAACTAGAATATTTGTACTACCAACCTGAAGGACCTAATGTGTGTAGTAGCCATAACCCTTAACTCGGAGTGGGACCTTCCGTGTATCAGCTTCACTTAAGTGGAAAAGGTATGTTTTTGATCTATTTCTTATTTTTGTCTTATGTCTGATAGTGTCTCCGACGAGACCTTTCTTTTTAGACATCCTTTCGTGCATATATGATACAAAAGTAGGAAGACAAAAATGTTTGAAGACGACTTGCTCATTAAACTGGTTAGAAAGCCTTTGTAGTTCGGTATTACACGTTATACCGATTACAGATATGTGGCATGTTCAATGTTATCTATAAGGCGATAATGCGTAGCATTTTATTGAAATCATTTTCTTTTGTTGTAGAAGCAATCAAATGATATTATGCAACTGACTGAAAATATGTTTCCGCTAAAAGGGTGAAAATTGGTTTCATGACAACATCAGTAAAATAGTAAAACAGAGCCTGTCCTTAATGTCTAAAGAAGAGCTATTCTTTCCTGATATATGTTGTACACAATCAAAGGTTCAAACATAGTACGTCAGTTTATTCCTTACTAACCTTTTTTAATCTCGAACATTGCTGTCTAATTGAATGCCTCTTTATTGTCGAACGAAGTACAGTAGCAAACTGATGTTTTGAAACATGTCCCACTTGCGATGACACAAAAAGATAGCCTTGCTTCATGCATGCTACAATTGATATTTTTACCTAACGTCGGATTTCTAAAAACACGTTCTATTCTGGACTTTTCAGAGTTAAATATCAATAAGTAATTAAAAAGTCAACTTAGTCGTTTTCAAAGCTTACTAGGACTTTCTCGATTTCCTTTGATGACACAGTTTCTATGTGTAAATTTACAAATAGGTTTGGATTATTACGTATGAAACCAAATGAGATATTTTCTTCGCAGCTGATTCGTCCTTTATTTGTTCTTGTCGAATCTGTTCGTACTTATTTCAGCGTTCATATTCAATGTCATTTTGTCACAGTGTTCATATTCTACGTCAGTTTGTCAGTGTTCATATCCTATGTCAATTAGTCACAAAAAAAAGGCCACAAAAAGATGAAAACTGCCGCATAATTTATTGTTTCAAGATGCTGCATAAGCTAATTATTTATGAGACGATGCAGTTGCATGGTTTCTTGGCAGCATAGTAATTGTTTTACATCATTGTATAATTTCTACGTGATCGCCATATTTTGTCCATATACAATTAGGCGATAAAGATAGGAAGTATCTAAATACGCTAACATAGAAATACTTCATAAAACATTCAATAGAGTACTAGTAAGTTAATCCATGAATGGATTATTCAAGAACTGACCGCCACACAAAAGAAGTTATTCCATAATGTCATAAAGTTCAACCGATACAAAATTCGCTATGTTTATTTGCAATGATTTTTATGACCATGGCGACCTAGTGAAGTCTTGACTTTTCATCGCAGAATTCCAAGCACAAGCAATAGTTAATTTAATCCAAGAGCAACTTCCTGCAACGCTTTAATATGACTGGGTGTTGCAAACGGGCGTTAGAGCACGAAAATGGAATATATATTATGAAGTGGGTTATCTTGACGATTGTCCTTTAATAAAACCATAAAGAACACATCAACATTTGGGGTTTTTCGTACAGCTTGCACAACATCCATTCATACGAAACTTTGTTCTGCACAGAACAGGGTATTGAGTCAAAATATCGCGCAGATCGCTAGCCTATTATATTTGCAGTTGCAGGGAATGAGAAGATGAATTCAAAGGTATGGCCGACGTTTGCCTTGTAGATGCGTCCCCAGCCTTGAAACTTAGCCCTTTGATTACAAGTATGAACTCAGAAACTATACAGCTCCCCACCTTCCAAGAATATATATAGTTGCAGGGTATGAAAACATTAACTAGTTATAAGTGACCAAAATTTGCATCAGGGGATATCTTCTGACCATACGGAATTACCCTTGCTGATGCTAAATAAATAGTGACATCTCCATCCTATGACTGTACTCGTTAGTAGGGCTTTAATATGCGACCCATACTTTTAATTTGCATTGCATATTTAAACCCCAAAATGTATTCAGATCATCATGAACCCACAGAAAGAGTGCACGTTAAACAAAACAATAGTCTCTTGAAAGGACTGATGCTCTACTGGGCGAAAAGATTTCCAGGAATTCAAGATAAGACCCTTTCTTCCTTTTAACTGCTGCGTGTTGAAACCATCTCCGATGTTCTTCAGCGAGAACAAGATTTTCAGATTAATGGATGTCAGATTGGCACCATTTTCATTAAAGGAAAAGGTGGCATTATTAGAAGTCTTTTCTTCACAACCTCATTTCATAACGAGTATCCATTCAGGACGAGTAGTGACAAAAATAATTTCACGACAACAGTTATGGCAAACATACTAGCTATGCAACTGGCATCATTTTCATTTATGACTAAGAAGTCTGTTGGTGAAAATAACCCATGTTGATAAAGCCATCCATTTGGGAGGAGTAGGAACGACAATATTTTCAAGATAGCCACCATGGTGGCCATATTGAGGGTTAGTGATTATCATTTAGGACCTTGTACAGATAATAAAAACTCTTCTCATGAAAACCACTTGTCAAAATGTCTTTCCATTTAAGATGCAGAGCGAAAACAAGAGTTTCAAGACGGCCATGTGTTTGACATCAGATCAGCACCAGTTTAACTTAGGACGAACAAAACAATATAAGAAGTCTTTTAGTTGGACATATTAGACCCCAGATTAGGGCTGTTTTCATTTAGGATCAACTAGGCATCTTAAGAAGCCTTTTGGTGAAAACCACTGTCAATATCACTTTTTGTTCAAAAGGAGTTGCGATAAGAAGATTTTCAAGATGGCTGCTGTGGCAGCCATATTGGACTTCAGATCAGATCCGTTTCTATTTAAGACCAGCATGAAATCATAAGAAGTCTTTTAGTGAAAACTCCATGTTGATTTGACAATCCATGTAGGAGGAGTAGCGATAACAATATTTGCAAGCCCGCCGTTGTGGCGGCCATATTGAATGTGCGAGCAGCTGCATTTTCGTCTAGGACCAACTAGATTAAGGAATGAATTTGCGTTCAAAGTTTCACGGAAATCTTCCAAGTAGTTTACGAGGAAGAGCGATAATAAGCTAGTGCTAACGGACGGACGGACGACGGACAATACGACCAGCGTCATGTCTGTATTACAAGACATGTGTAACAATAGTATCTTATTACATTTATTATGGGACGGTAAATTGGGGAAAATAGTTTCATCTTAGAATTTAACTTGGGCATCGGTTAATGTCAAAATTTGATACATATATTCCCAAAAACAATATCGGCTTGCAATTGTGAAAATGCCACTTCAGCTGTATTTACAGCCGGTTTTGTTATGTATTCTAATCTTTATTATTTCATTTATGAAACACGTGTCACCGTAAGGATTATCCTTTTGGACTTTTATCTTGCTTTTATGCATTTTTAAGATTTGCTAGATTATTCTAGGTTTTTACATTTTTACCTAATAGGAGCGTATATTATCTTTTATTGGGAATGGTTATCTTCCAAAAGACAATTTTGTATGTTTACCTATTTTGCTGCGTAACTTGACAGCGACGCTATATTACCATGATGAATGTTTCCTTAAACCACATACATACATACATACATACATACATACATACATACATCTCATTTATGATCCGAATTATTTGAACACTTGGTTTTAAAGAAGTTACAAGTTTTATCCGATGTATTACATATATAGCATTTAGGACAGTTGTTACATTTGCCACATTCATAGATTTAACAGAGAATGACATTTTATGTGTTAAGCTCAACATCTGCATTTTCAGGACAGTAAACATGATATTTATTTATTTATTTATTTATTTATTTATTTATTTACTGAGATTAATGGATTTTGAAAACAAAATGAGCTGCAGATTTCCGATTAGCGCAGCGGTACTAGACTTGCTTTGCACATCTCTGAACCTAGGTTCAATATTGAAACCAGTATATGCAAGTGTTAGATGCTGTCCATGCACGGTCAGTGGTTCGTTCCTGATTTTTTGTTTCCCTAGATACTTGTAAGTCTTATAAATAAGCTTTCAGAACTTGTTGTACTATCAATGCAAAATAACAAAAATATTTTTTGAACGTTTAATACAGAAAATTCGGTTTTATATATATATATATATATATATATATATATATATATATATATATATATATATATATATATATATATGATGTTGATCCCGAAGAGCATACGTCAACACGAAAGTCTGTCACGGAGATTGCAAAATTCCTAAGACATAAGGATTTTTATTCCGTTTCTTGCGTTAAAGGTTGTTTGAGAATTTACCATCAACTCAGCTAGTTAACGGTACATGGTAAAGAAAGAAAGGTCCGAAAGTGCAAATCCGTTCATGCAATCAATCCATCTGTTTTCTATCCTTCCAAACCGAAACGTTTATAAGATAGGAAGCAAACAGCAGCTGGTTAGCTTCGTAGAATCAATCATTTGCTTCTTTCCTAACTTTGTCATTGTTGAAATAAGGAGGGAAAAGTTACTAATTGTGTTCTTTAGCGAGGAGAGAAAAGTGTTAGTTTCAAGATGCGTTCTAAATCTCGCACAAGCCAATGTGTTTTATATGCTTCATATTTTCTATTTCATTCACTGAGTTTAACAGTTTAACAGTCAAAACATTACGTTATAAACAAACCTTGGAAAACCATGAAAGGATATGTTTTAAAGTCTGTACCATGCATAGATATGATTTAATTAGTCTGTACCATGCATAGATATGATTTAATCAGTCTGTACCATGTATAGATATGATTTAATCAGTCTGTACCATGTATAGATATGATTTAATCAGTCTGTACCATGTATAGATATGATTTAATCAGTCTGTACCATCCATAGATATGATTTAATCAGTCTGTACCATATAGATATGAGTTAATCAGTCTGTACCATGCATAGATATGATTTAATCAGTTTGTACCATGTATAGATATGATTTAATCAGTCTGTACCATGTTTAGATATGATTTAATCAGTCTATACCATGTATAAATATGATTTAATCAGTCTGTACCATGTATAGATATGATTTAATCAGTCTGTACCATGTATAGATATGATTTAATCAGCCTGTACCATGCATAGATATGATTTAATCAGTTTGTACCATACATAGATATGATTTAATCAGTCTGTACCATACATAGATATGATTTAATCAGTCTGTACCATCCATAGATATGATTTAATCAGTCTGTACCATCCATAGATATGAGTTAATCAGTCTGTACCATGCATAGATATGATTTAATCAGTTTGTACCATACATAGATATGATTTAATCAGTCTGTACCATGCATAAATATGATTTAATCAGCCTGTACCATGCATAAATATGATTTAATCAGCCTGTACCATGCATAGATATGATTCAATCAGTTTGTACCATGCATAGATATGATTTAATCAGCCTGTACCATGCATAGATATGATTTAATCAGTTTGTACCATACATAGATATGATTTAATCAGTCTGTACCATACATAGATATGATTTAATCAGTCTGTACCATGTATAGATATGATTTAATCAGTCTGTACCATGTATAGATATGATTTAATCAGTCTGTACCATGTATAGATATGATTTAATCAGTCTGTACCATGTATAGATATGATTTAATCAGTCTGTACCATGCATAAATATGATTTAATCAGTTTGTACCATGCATAGATATGATTTAATCAGTCTGTACCATACACAGATATGATTTAATCAGTCTGTACCATACATAGATATGATTTAATCAGTCTGTACCATGTATAGATATGATTTAATCAGTCTGTACCATGTATAGATATGATTTAATCAGTTTGTACCATGCATAGATATGATTTAATCAGTCTGTACCATGTATATATATGATTTAATCAGTCTGTACCATGTATAGATATGATTTAATCAGTCTGTACCATGCATAAATATGATTTAATCAGTTTGTACCATGCATAGATATGATTTAATCAGTCTGTACCATACACAGATATGATTTAATCAGTCTGTACCATACATAGATATGATTTAATCAGTCTGTACCATGTATAGATATGATTTAATCAGTCTGTACCATGTATAGATATGATTTAATCAGTTTGTACCATGCATAGATATGATTTAATCAGTTTGTACCATGCATAGATATGATTTAATCAGTTTGTACCATACATAGATATGATTTAATCAGTCTGTACCATACATAGATATGATTTAATCAGTCTGTACCATGTATAGATATGATTTAATCAGTCTGTACCATACATAAATATGATTTAATCAGCCTGTACCATGCATAGATATGATTTTATCAGTCTGTACCATGCATAGATATGACTTTATCAGCAGACTCCTTTTTATTCTTTTCTTTTAAAAGTTGCAGTAGAATGAATATCATTGTATGAAGCTTTTATGAGCGATATCAAAAGGGAGATGGTTACTAAACTCCCTATATATTTTATAATATGTACACCTTGGGACACCAGTATTTGTTCATTATCTTATTAGTTAAGTCTCTTTTAGGTCGAATAAGCTGTTAAAAATTAGTAACAGTTTATAATTGGTGTTTGGTATTTTATGTTTTTGATTTAAGTTATACCATTCCAGCACAATTTATTGACCACAGAAATTTTAAATAGATATCAAAATCTGGTTAAAATTTTATGCACTGTTTTGAAATTTAATTTTTTGTTAAAAGGCATCAGATTAAATAGCCGTAAGGTTAAATGATTGCGTTATCAATAAAAAAAACCCCAAACCTTTATCATCACGAGCTCAAAAGGCATCGAGGTTAAATAAACAATCCCAGTAAATAACAAATTTGAAATTCGTCTTCATCACGCATTGTTTTATTCCTTGCATACTTTCTTTTCTTCTTGATCAGTCCAAAACGAAAATAAAAACTCTTTTATCGGTGTGCCGTTCAGTTTATCTGTGAAAAGTCTATGTATCGTTTTATTTACAAATGGTATGTCGAACACGTTTTCCTGTAATAATAATAATAATAATAATAATAATAATGAGGACTTTGTATAGCGCCTAATCTTTAGAAGTTCTAAGCGCTTTACAACATTAGACAACACCTAAAACATAAAAAAACATATAATGATATGATTACAAAAAACAAACACCATGAAATTACAAAACATAAAACATGATGAAAATATTTAAGGTAGGAAACATTATTAGATCTTTAAGTTTGTTCTTACAGTCGAAATAGGTGAGTTTTAAGAGCGCTTTTGTATGAGATCACTGTGTCTTTGTGTCTAAGTTCAGTGGGTAATTCGTTCCACGTTGCTGGGCCCTGGTATGCAAAAGAACGTTGTCCATATGATTTCGTTTTCATAGTGGGAATAATGAGTATACCATTGTCAGAAGAGAAGCGTAAGTATCTTTTTGGTATGTACACATGGGTGAGATCAGATAGGTATGTTGGAATGGAGCCCGTAAGTGAAACGTAGCACAGAGAACAAATTTTGTGTTTGATTCTGGATGGAATGGATAGCCAGTGTAGGGTACAGAGCAGTGGGGAGGTGTACTCTGATTGTGGTATTCTAAGGATGATCAGAGCAGCTGTGTTTTGAACTTTTTGAAGTTTCTGGAGTAGATACTGAGATGAACCAGACAGAAATGAGTTACAATAGTCCAGTCTTGAAAGTACTAAGGAACACACAAGTGTTTTAGTGGCATCAGCTGAAAGATATTTGCGAATGGAGCTGAGTAATAACTTATGCCATAGAACCTGATGCTCTCCTTCAGATCGTTATAAAAGTTTTTCATCTTCAACATGAATACATACAGAAACTGTTTGAGTCATATGGAGTCTCACTTCATCGTTGTACGAATTCTTTAACATATTGTAGTCGTGCATTTACATCTTTCACAGCGTTAACAAGGTGAAGCCGCCGAAAATATATCTGATTAACTTAGCTTTTTCTTCACGCTGTGCAAACCTAAATCCTAAGCAATAATTTTTCTACTAGCGCATAAATGATTTTTTTGTTGACATTTTGAAAACTTTTTGGTTATATATATATATATATATATATATATATATATATAGAGAGAGAGAGAGAGAGAGAGAGAGAGAGAGTAGCGATATTCCTTAGATTTTTTCTTCCATTACCGAATATAGAGTTCTTCATTATTTTTAAGAATTCTTTCTCGAAATAGTTAAATGCCCTTTGGTTTAAAATTGAGCATTCATTTTTGTACGGTTGGTTTTATTTCTTCTTCATCTTCAGGAAGAAAATTTTAGTTTCTTGACATATTTCCAACTACCATCTTTTCAGGTACAAGATAATATTCCTTAAGTGGGAGTGTAAGTAAATTGTTGATACTTCTAAATCGCGTTCGAAAATGTAACCTGTGTTGCTGTCATTAGGAATATTTGGGAGATTCTCGTCGACCCATTTTATTTGATCATTTATTGCCCAACTAAAATTCTTAAGGGGTATGTATTGACACAGACACATTGACATTATTGTCTGGGTACATCCTCAAGAACTTCTGTCTGGATGTATTGTGCTCGCTTTCATTTTGATTTGTTCCATATGCAGGTTATGCAGCATTATGTAAAATTCCTTATTCGACAAGAACATATTGTCATCGGTAAAAAGCTCGAGTTCTAAAAGAACGATTGACGATTTAGAGCCATAAGCTAGACGTGGAGTATGGTTAAGTTTGTAATGTTTGATACAAACACTATATAGACTTTTAGTTATATCGCAGAGCATCAACGTTTCTTTCTTTACTTATGGATTACGTGGAAATCACCAAAAGTGTTATGTTCTGTGATATCCCGTATAAACGACAGTCTTCATTTATTTAGGTCGTAACAATCCTTTTGCTCTGATAATGCTTCGCGTGTATTGAAGATTGTAAGCGCTTTCTATAAATGAATTTTTGTCCGAGGTGTGTATTTATCGGATTAGACACCAATTTCGAGAGAGCATTTATTCAGACAAAGTGATACCTCTCTTTCTCTTGAGCAAACACCGCCAGCATTTGAACGTACCTTTCTTTCGCAGAGTTTATTCACCCGGTGTTAAACATTAAGGGCAAATAACGTATACTGTACAGTAAAAAAGTATACTTTGTTAACGCCTGAGGGCCTTAACAGTGTTAACAAATTTAGCCTTGAAGGCTTTAACAATGTAGGGATAAGGTGGTCATGGTTATCACCGACATATTTGTTGTCATTGATTCTGTTAGCATATGATCCATTCCTTTCAACGACAGTTAGACTTTGCTATAACTTTTGTTGCCTTTGACGTTGTCTAAGTCGTTGCCTACGTTGTTACCGACACCGTGTTTGCTTTTGTGCTTTTTCCAGCCTGATTTTCTTGCCTTCATGATCTTTCTTTTATCTTACTCCTTACTCTTTGATTCGTTTTAATGATCAGATTAAATGCAAGGATCTAAGATGTGCTTTTTCCCGTTTTTTAACGATTTTGTTTTATCTGGCAATGTTCTTACCCTTCCTTCCTGCACAGCTCTATGGACATTTACACACTTTAGATATTCTATTTTTCCGTCGTTCATTTTATCAAATTCGTTTGGAATTTTTTCATTGTTTTATTCTTTCCACATGCTACTTTGATATGTTTATCCTATGGCTCCTGAGTATCATCGGCAACAATCGTATCTGTATCAACAACCATTTTACTTATATATTTACCAACAACCATTTTAGTTATATATTTACCAACAAACATTTTACTTATATATTTACCAACAAGTTCTTGAATATTAAACACACTATTAACTAAAGGTGATTAACTAAAATTACTGAAAGAGATGAGTTAAAAGTCTATTGGTAAAATTTAGTGCCTATTAGTGACTTTAGTTAGTGCCCATTAATTATTTTCAGTGACGTTACTTACTGCCTAATAGTGAATTTCAGTAAGTACCTAAGTATCTTACTGTTCACCTATTTAAATAGGTAGGGGCCCTAACCAGCGCTCTTATACTCTCACTCATCAAGAGATATGTGGAATCTTTCGCAGTATGTTAAAAGGAACCATCTTAACAATGCAGATGAATTCAACTCACAAAAATCAGAGTCTCAGCTGAAGAAAGAAAAAAATGAATATTCAGTAGCTTCTTTTGATAAATGTTATGGAAGAATGTCTTGCAAAATCATATAAACAATTATTTTATACAGAAAAGGCATTTAATCTATTGTCTAACAATTAAAAATTCAGAAAGAAAGTGTATATCCTTTGTTTTCCAAGCAATGGAAGATATACGAAATTTTAATCAGATTAATTGTTTGAAGATGTACATCAAACTAAAATGGAAGAATACATTGAACAAATAAATCAATACAACAAACAAATCGATAACGAATAACTTTCCATTATCTGAACAGCAGAAGTAGACAAAGACGTTCTTTGGATCAGTTGCTAATTAGTATCAACTATCTCATTTACAAATTTAGGACGCGGCCAAATCTGTAGAACGTCAAGATGCACAAAGTACAATATCGGATCCTCTACTGAAAAGAACGGATAAGCCTGTGCATTGCACAATGTCGAAGTCCCTGAAGAGCAGAAAAGATGAGAATGTACCTTCAGGATATGCAGTTTACAGTACTGGTAAAGCCTGTAACAGTACAACGGCCAAGAGCATAAACGAGAAAAACGTGTCTCCGTGACACAATGTTTATAGACTATGCAGAACTGAATGCCGTAGACTCTTCGCAGAGCAGAAGGAAACGCATGTGCCTTGAAGACATGTTTACAGTAAAACAGTATCGCCTTTATACAGCACAACGGCGAAGCCTATGAGTAGAGATGTAATCGAAATTCTCAACCGCTCTTTATCCGTCGCGTTTTAAATGGTACAGAATGATATAATTAAAATGTTTTAGAAGGTCTAGAACGATATTTTAATTCGTTTACGATGGGTTGAAGAATGATTTTTTCCGCGTTTTAGAGGGTAAATAATGCTATAGTTATTTTGTTTTAAAGACTCTAGAGTTGTGTTTTTATGATTATAAATTAATGATAGTAGTAGCAATGACTATATTTAAATAGGATGAAAGAGGGTAGCACAATTCGCAGAATACTCTATGGTCACAAAGTAAGTAACTGAAAGAAGCAAAACCAACAAGTTTTGTGAAACTTAACAGTTTAATTGTCAAAGTTACAAATGAAAATGTGAGAGGAACTTACAGTACTATGCAGTGAATCTGAAATAATCTTGACAAAGTTCTATGAAAGTCCAAAAATAACCTTGACATAGTTCTATTAAAGTCCAAATAAATGTGAAGTTCCGTTTAAATTTCAAAACTGGAAATGTACTGGTCCGCCAAGAATCGTGACGTTTTCATGATGGCGCTGTTCAGAATTCCTTTGAATAATTCACAATAGCTGCAGAATAATATTATAGTCCAAATAATCAGCATTTTTTAACTACATTGAACAGTCAAAACATGTTGTTTTTTTTTCTTCTATCGAATAATATCCAAGTACAACATAAAATACGCCTGCAGACTTATAACAGGAACATAATAAAATAAATGAGGATACAGACATTACGAATGAATCTGATCGCTCAGCTCTCACCTTATGTACACTTTCTATTGCAATTATATTTCACAACATACCCCACGTCATGAATCTTACTACTCAGTTTAGTTCTAACTTGCCTATTCATGTGACCTAGCCCAACCAATGATAAGTTACTGAAATCTTCTAGAACTGTCCAAACACCATCATCCTATGAGAAATTAAACCAAAGTCATTACTGGGTCTTATTATTAAGATTATTATTATTATTAATTGTCAACACATATGAAAGCATCTATTTATAGATCCTATGTAATTTTGCGCTCTTAACAGACCTTGTTAAGTAGCCAAAATATCTGTATAATTTACAGCAATGAATAAAAATGTAAAAAATTAGATTTTAACAAAATCATTTATCAGGAGTTATATATATATATATATATATATATATATATATATATATATATATATATATATATATATATATATATATATATATCCCACCTACATTAAAAATAAAATGGTATTTAAAGTGTTCGTATAAAACAAATTGATATACTAATACTATTGGTATTCAAATTGTGATCCGCCCAAGGCGCAATAATATGCATATATAAACATTCTGGAAACTTGTGCTATTGATTTTAGCTCAATGATGCATTTCCACACATTAATCATTAGTGACGTATGATCATAATGATAAAAAGTGTTAATAATCCACGTTTTCTAACTGAATTTAATATGGTACATAATTTCAT
>JAECUM010016648.1:0-60940 GCA_016617855.1 Megalonaias nervosa | reverse complement strand
ACATGGTCGCAGGAAAATAACACTTTTAAACACACTGCAGAGGTTACTGGTTTATACAGATTATGTGTGTTTAGTTCTGCAAAATTCAGTATATTTACCACATTTCCATGGCGTCATTCTACCGATGATTTTTCTGGAATTGTGTCTATAAATAAAGATGTCGAGGAAACGTTTATGCTGATAGCGAATGATAAAAAGTTAACCGCAGCGGCTAATTGGTGGTGTATTGAATTTGTAGCTGAAACTCCTCAATTAGTTACCTAGATAAGTATAATGAATCAAGAGTCATTTATCGACGTTCAACGTCACAGATACGCTCAAGTATGTGAGTGTCAAACTAAACTAAAAAATATCATCGACGATTACACGATAAAGGTAAAAATATATCGTCGTCGTATGGTCGTTATTGATATAATGGTATACTCGGTTTCTGCTGTTATTGCTGGAACTGGATTATTATTATCAACAATAACGATGACAGCGCCTGCAGTTGTAACAATTATAGTTTCAACGGCAACAACATGCGCAGGTATTTTCAGTATTATCTCTAAAAAAATATCTACGTGTACGAATGATAAACTAAACGAGTACGTGATGAAATTGCACACAGCAACAGCCGCATACACTAAATTATGCTCGCATATTTCAGCGTATCTCAGTGATGGTAAAATATCCGATGAGGAGTTCGTAACGATAATGAAAACCTACGATGATGCATTCATAATCGCTAGTGATAATAACGGAAAGATGGAGAATTAAATAATAACGATAATAATAATAATGTCAGAGTCGCAATTACTTCAGCAGATTGTGGCTAATACAACGCCGTCAAAAACTACTATGATATCATTAAGTTCAACCAATCCTGAATTTAGCGTTAATTTTCCGACTGCAATTCCAGCAAAGGAAATAGCATTAGCGCAATTACGAGTTTATTATAGTTGGCCTAATATTAGATCAAAACTGTTTGGTGGACAACAACCAAATAATTCACTGGTATTTGCGAATAAAAATAAACCAGATGGAACACCTGATTGGCAAGTTGTTGGAATTTCAACGGGCAGTTATCAAATAGAACAGATTAATGATGAGTTCCAACGCAGAATTAAATCTATTACAGGAAAAAAATCTAAAATAGCGATTACTGTTCATGAACCAACATTATCAGCGGCGATTGAAATAAATTCTCCTGATTACCTCGTAGATATTTATCAGAGTTCGATTAGATCCGTGTTAGGATGGCCTGATGTTCCACCGGTTTATAATGGAGTTTCAGAACCAAAAATAGAAGAATTTAAAACGACTGAAGAAAAATTCATTAAAAACCCAGAATATCGAGAAAAACGTCCATGGAGAGATATAAATTTTGGATTTGATCCAAACAACGATTATTTTTACTTTACCGATTTTGACGGTAAAAGAATTCCCAAGATGATTAGATCAGCATTTACTGTTATCAAGACGCCAAGTATGCGTGATAGAGAGATTGTTGATGAAAAATTTTTTAAAGAATTTTTAAATACTCTTAAACCTGAATACGATAAAACGTTTAATGATTTAAGAAATTTACTTATTTCATTATCTCAACATTATGACGATGGTGTAAAAAATCAAACAATCGAGTCAATAAAACATTTAAATGGGATCTTATTCGATTTATACATCGCCAATCGAAGTATTATAAACATTACGACTAAATTCGATAGTATTTACATAGATCCAACATTAATGTTATTATTTCTTAATCATTACAAAATAACAGAAAAGATTTACAAACATTTATTATACCAGATTTAAATAACGCTGAAATGAAGAAATCATTAAATGATCTTATTGAAGAATATTATCCGGGAGTAATTGAATCGTGGAAAAAAATAAACCTACCACCGGTTATACTAAAACACAATAATAATCCCTTTGGTGCTGGACGTCATATATCACCAGGCATTGTAAATATAACAACAACAATTGCAGTCAATTTAGTATGTGATGTTATTGAAGGTAGCTATCAGGTAGATCTTTCTAAGTCTAGCCAGGCCCAGCAAGGGTACATATTATTCAGTTTTAGCCCGTTGGTTCCTCCCGGTTCGTTAATTGTATCAAAGCCAATTAATTCCGTGTACCTGCGAGTTCATAATCCGTTATTATCAAGAATACACTTTAAACTCACAGACCAAAATAATAGAATTCTGGACACGAGAAATGAAGTCCTAAATATAAACCTGTATGTGAAATCATAATACGTTATTATAACAAAAAAAAAAAATATCCGGATGTCTATAATATTATATTCTTTTGTTTACATAAAATCCGTGCACAATGAAATCTAGAAGACTTTGGCTGCATATTGATTATTCCATAACAGCTGTGCGTAAAGTTATTTTAAGAACCGCTATATAACTAAATCAATATCCGCTGTTACGGCTTTACGCATAGACTCAGTGTTATACAGAATTATATATATTTTGGAAACTAGAAATATAAAATCTCATTTTAGACAGAAAAATGTGGTTTCTGTTAAGAATATTGTAGTTTTTAGGAATGTAACGATATGACTGACAAATTGTTAAGCTAAGATTATTGGTAAACACATACTAACTTTTTCAATATGTATTTATAACAAGGTCCGATAGCTCGATTGATAACGTGCTGAAACTCTCATCCGGAGGGTCATAGTTCGAAACCCGAGAAAGACAAATTGTCTGCGGGGGGCGATTTTAGGCCAAGATTTATAATTTATTGGGGGCTCCAGCCCCCCCGTCTTCAGAGTACACCAATCCACTATGTCAACACGTGGTGGATTCACTTTTGTGAATCACCCATTGGTTGATCGTTATGGGTTGGTGTGCTGGCGTGAAGACGGCATTTCATCATCATCATCATCATCATATCATCATCATATCATCTCATCAAAATATACAGTGGGGGGTGATATGAGGTCGTGACCTTGTGACTTCACTAAAGGGGTACCCCACACAGGGGCCATTCCAAAAGACACAATCGCAAACTAAAAATAAACCTAACGAGGTTCGGTCACAAAGACCAATCAGCCTTGAGTTCTTAGAGTTTCGGTTTCGGATATCTAGGAATTCTTGTAAGGCAATAAACAGAATCTGATTGGTCACTAAAATAAGACCTACACATGTATAAACAACCCTCTGAGTTCCTAGAGTTTCGGTTACGGATATTTAGGAATTCTTTCGGGGGTAAACAAATAACACGTATAGACAACCCTCTGAGCCTCTAAAGTTTCGGTTTCGGATATTTAGGGGTCTCTTGGGGGGTAAATGTCTAACAAGGATTCGGAACCTCATTAGGTTTATCTGATACAACTATGGAATGGTAGACCCAATGTCACCCCGCGCTGTATATTTTTGTTTATTTTTATGTTAAATATATAAATATATATATAATGAACCAAGAAAACATTAATGATATTATTTCTGCTATTAAAAAACTAAAACATAACGGAATAAAAATATCTGATAATCTCGACCCTCAGAAAATCATGTGCGATTTTGAATTACTGCAACAGAGAAAATTTGATAATAAATATACACTATCTTCAAACTACAGATTCATAAAATTAATTTATCAATCCATGCTTGAATCACTAGCCATGGTAAACGACAATCAGATAAAGCTATTTGCACCTCTTGCATGTTCTATCGAAAATATTAAATCCGAACTGTCTCACGAGTACGAAAGAAAAAAGATTGTGGATAATCGTGTAATGCAATTAAGAAAGATTATGCTATCTGATTCTGTCAAAAATGATAATGACGCTGAGAGCAGCGACGATGAAGGTGGACCCCTGACAGAGTCAGTGACTGTAATTATGGCTAAACAAAATCCTTGGGAAAATTGACAGTAGAACTATTTGTTTTTTGTTAGGAAGACAGAGTTAGATATATTCAAATACTATTCGCTGATTATATGTTTTCGAAAATGCAGATTTGTATATTTTATTTGCGACACGTTGTACTGAAGGCATGCAACTACCAAAATATCTGGCAGCTGCATTCATCGATTTAAAAGTAATTTCCCATCCTGTTTCTATATTTATGGATTTAATAGATCTTCTTGCAAACTTTTTACATTTTCCAGTATTTCCCCGTGCAGTATTCTGACTTTGTGTAATAGCCTGCAGGTTAGATAACCGATTATTCTGGGGATTTCCATCAATATGATCAACTACAAGTCCATCCTTGATCAATCCAAAATGACATTCAAATACGAATTTATGTGATAAATAATTTTTATTTCCATTAGTATTGAATTTAAAATAACCAATATTATTAAGACTACCGACTGGTTTCTTTAATCGACAATTTCTAATCACACCTTCTCGCGATGCTTCATAATTGGTAAGGATTGGATGTTTCACAAATTCGTTTTGCTCCATATATATATAATATTATTTGTCTAAATCATTGTTTTGAAATCTAACCAGATAATCTTCTTCTGTCTTTATAGGAGAGTCAGTGTTATTTTTTTTTGTCATAATATCGTTTTAGTTCTCTGTATTTTTTTCCGCCACATTTTAGACACAATTGAGTTTTTCCTCTTACTCCAACACCGCATTTCACACACGGTATTGGTCCTGTACTTCCATTTTTGATACTTTGTGCATGATTTCCGCAGTATTTGTTCACACACGATTTATTACAAGTAGAAGTATATCCAATTTTGAGCCAAGCACATTTGTTTTGTGTTTCAAGCATTATATATATACCAAAATTTTAATTTAAATATTTGTTTTAATTATATGGAGGAATTATCCGTTATTGAACCTTCCCCTGCTAGATTCGATCTTGACAGACTATCAGAATATAAATTTAGTACTTCGATGCAAGATCTGGCATTAACGGATGAGGATGTAACCGAACGTATTCGTGAAGCAAAAAGGGAATTTCGTGACGATGGCGCTGCTCATGTATGGTCAACATTCAGAGTTGGAAATGTTACTAATATGATGAATGACAAACGGGGAAAAGTAATTATTAATCACCTTGATAATCAAAAATATTTTATTTTAATAAAATTTATTGTAAATACAGAAGAAGATATTTGGATTATTCCTGATAAGCACGATCCCATCCGTGTGCAGTCCGGGGGTAATATTGTTCTTTTGAGTAATAAATCTAAGCCCGGAATACTAACCGGTATAGATAAATTATATTATGAACGTGCATATCCAGCAACTGCAGTTGTATATGGAATATTTCCGCTGAATGATAAACCTAATGTTGCGGATCTCAAACCGATGAAAATATCAAGAATAAACTGCGTAGCTGAACGAGTTACAGAACACTTTACAAACGCGTTACGTGTTAATGGTTTAACTGATTTAAGACGTAAAAAAATAAACACATGGGCAGAGTCGGTTAAAGATACCGGAGCGTCTATCAAAGATGTCGCTGAGCTAGAAAAGAAATTAAAATGCCCAATAACAGTAAAAACGCTGACAGGAGAGATTTTATATAAATCGAAATATAAATCAAGAGGAGCTCCGATAGATATTATTGATCATAATTCGCACGCATGGACCTCAGCAGTAACAATATTTCCACGAGATAGAACGGTTAAATTTTATAACGGTGATATCTTTGATTTTATTAAAAATATCAGCAAAAGTGACCCTGTATCCGTTTGGTTATTTCAGAGTTCGGAATATGATCATTACGATCAGTTTGTACGGCCTAATGGTGATATTTACCGTACAGAATCTCTTAATGTAGAAATGGAACATCTTGCGCAGCGCCTTTGGCGTGAATATACTTCAGACGATGTCAAAATTAGACAATTATTAAATAATTGTTTTACAGTTCCATCTGTAGCGGCTCATTTCGCTCAGGAAAAAAATTTATGGAAACCAACACGATCGGAATTCCTTGAAGATGTCAAGAAAAGCTGTGTAGAATATGGTCACGGTGGATTATGGAACACCAAATACAACCATAGTGATGTTATCTCGGTTGATATGGTAGCGTGTTATCCTGGGAGTTTTCTTGGATATGGAGTATGTTCTAAATACTTTAAGAGATTCGGACATCCTACACATGACATGACCAGGGTTGCGATAAACGGACATTTACCAGATTTTGACTTAACCGGATTTGCTCATGTAGAATTATTCGAATTTGCAGAAAATCTCCATCCGATTACTTATGCTTGGTTTGGAAGACATTTTTCAGAAAAATGTTGGGTTCCAATAGTACTATTGCGATATATGCTTGATGCTGGATTTTTAATATCGTTGAGAGTAACTGAAGCGATTATATCGTATAATTCACAGAAGCAAGTTTGGTTACCAGAACCGAACAGATTTAATATCGATGATACTAGGAAAGAATTCCCTGATATTGATGAAGATTATATCATTAAAATAAATAAATGCAGAAACGAGTATGATGAGAAATTTGCAAAAGATCTTGGTAGAAAGATAATCGGTAAGTTCACTCAAGGTGGTTCATACGATTATAAACGGCACTGTACAAGATTGATTATGGATGATGCTGAACTAGATTTTATAATCGCTGATACAACGGAGAAAAATACGTTTATAAACAGATGTAATGCTTATTTATCTGATGGAACAAAACTAGGTACCATTGTGAGCTATCTTGATGGCGAGTCACCGCAGTTTACTCATTTAAGATCTTCGATGTTAGCTTATGTTTCTATAAATCTATTATCGATGATAAATAAATTTCCTCGTCACGCTGTTAGAGTCGCTACGGATTCATTCTACATAAATAAAAAATATACAGATTTATTAAAACTCGGTAATGGTGAATGGGGAACATGGAGAATAAAACAAGAAAATATACTTAGTTATTCTGAATCTGCAGATGTTGAAATTGTGGAGACATATTACAAAAATAATAATCAAATATTAAAGTCATCTGCACCATCTGTGTACGATCCTGTATCTAAACATAAAACCGTTTATCTTAATGGGTGTGGTGGTTCAGGTAAAACAACTCGTGTAATTAATTTATTTATAAATAATACATCAGATATGATTGTTTTAACACCGACGCACAAACTTGCCAGAGAAATAAAGCAACGAGGAGTAAAATCGTGTACTTATCACAGTTTCTTTAGATGGTGTGGAGACACATGGACTCCTGAACGAATGGGTGAAAAATATATACCTAAATATATTATATGGGACGAGATATGCACGGTGTCGTTAGAAACACTAAAAACATTTCTTGATTGGTTGTTACTAAAGAATACTGCTGTGATTATGTGCGGCGATAATGGTCAACCACCACCCTTTGTTGGAGAGTCTCCACATGAATGGCTGAAGAATAACGTAGATTATTATGAAGAAATAAATGATAACCATAGAGCTATTGATGAACCGCTGAAGGAATTTAAAAAATTAATCAGACTTCAGCCAGACAGAGTACAATGTGAGATAATGCGAGGAGTAATTCCAGAGACTTCTATGAATGAATTTTTGACTTTATGGAATCCCGCTGATTTAATAGTCGCGAGTAGAAAGATAGTTCGTGATGAACTACAGGATAAATTATTTACGTTACATAAAGAAAAGTTTTCAGATCTACCTGTACCATTATGTTATCGCCCAGCAGATACTCGACGACAGAATATTGATGTTGAAATTCCTGGGTGGTTGGATACAGAATCTTGTCTTGAATGATATTATTTTAGTCGATATTAATGTCGTTGAGAATGCGCTGAGTATGAATAAATCGCCGTGGACGTTAGGATATGCTATAACGATTCACTCGTCACAGGGATTAACTATAACTGATACTAAAATCTGGATTGTAGATGATCGGATCGAATGGTCAAATTTAGTCTATCTCGCCGTATCTCGAGTCAGGAGAATATCGCAACTGCGTAGAGTTATTGTAGATTACGTAATAACTGAAGAAATCGCTAACAATATCGATATCAATAAAAAATTAGTCAGCTATAAAAAGTGTGACAAAAAAAATAAACGTGATTTTGATCTTGATACTGAATTTATTATAAAACTAAAACAACTACAGAATAATAATTGTGCAAGTTGCAACTGTAATATGTTATGGCAGTATTCGAATAATAATCCAAGACAATTTACCGTAGACAGAATTAATAGTGATCTCGGTCACACACGTGATAATGTGATGCTGACCTGTCTTGAGTGTAATCGACGTCGAGGCTCTGGACGTTTACAAAATTGAGCTTGGTGGTAATTGTGTATCCTTAGGAATTATTTGTAATTGTTCACGTACAAATCCACGTTGAGGGGCTGTAGAATCTAGTCTGTATATTGGAGGTCTACCAGTGGATCTAACCACGCTAGAAATTTTATGTGTAGTCACGCTCCAGATAGGATCGGTTGCTCTTTTTTTACCACCTTCAAGTTCGCCAGGTTCATATAAATATCTAACTGTAACATTACCTAATACTGGTTGAGAGAAAGATTCATGTCGTTGTATTGGTATATATATATTTTTTTGATCGCATTAGAAGGTTTCATGGAAGTTGCACGAGTAATTTCATTATTCAACGCAGCTATCACACTCGGTAATCTTGCAACCCATTCACGAGATCTATCTTTGAGGTCAGTAGATATTTCCTTTGCATATTGGTATCCGAATAACCGCTCAGCAAGTGTTCTATTAAATCGTTCAACAATTGCCTGATCACGATGAATTTCAGTATGTCCTCGTCTGATTTTAACGTTGTTTCTTCATCAACGATGATACTACTCCAAGAAATTCTTTACCGGGATCAACTTGTAATAACCGTGGCCATCGTAGACCACCACGTTGATAAATGCGCTCAAACGCAGATGCAACTTCAGATGTTGTCTTTGTTGATAATGGCTCCGCTTCTTTATATCTACTCGCAACATCAACGACAGTTAACGCGTATTTGTACGTGCGTGATTTTCGTCCACGTGTTTTAATGGTGTCGTGTGGTAAAAACAAAATATCTGCTTGATGAACTTCATTAGGGACACTAACATCAAAATGCGCGTAATGAATTCTTTTAGGTGGACTTAGGAAGATTTGCCATATTGCCTGTCGTGCTAACCATGATGCAGCGACATTACGTGAAACTTTTGCTGCTTCGGCGAGTTTACTAATCGCTGCCTTACCTCTCCAGAATCCTCTCGGGGAATAATAAACAGATTCCATTATGATAGTTATATAATTAATTGCCAGCCCCTAGCACCAGTTTACCTTTCATAGCAGTTTTTACTAGAAAACTAGCTAATTTTTCTCTGAGAGATTTATTAGGTATAGCATTTAACGCGTGAATCAATTTCACATCCGCAAGATGTCGGTGTTGCAAATCCTTACTTTTATACGCGACATCATGAACGTAACACGCTTGATCAATCTTATTTACTGGATACTCTCCTGGTTTTGGTTGATCTTGATCATCAAGTCGGATATCAAGACGAGTTCCAGGACCACAATAATTATATCCGGGTAAATGTTTCTCACCGGGATATTTAGCCCATGGAGTTCCTGGTAATTTTCCTAACGAAGCAGCGATATCACCCGCACCTGTCTTTGTTGGAATAAATTTATATTTCTTGGTGCCACATTTCACACACTTGCCTGTAAGCGCACGTCTTTTATTTTTTGTTGTTATTGTCGTTAATTCAGTAGTATCGGTAGGTGCTCTGCATCGAACACAATATAGAATCATATTATTTATTATATGGATATAATTGACTTTTCTGCGACACGAAAACAAGAACCAGTAAAACACCATCCAGCGCTTCCGAATTCTATCAGAATGATTATAATAGGCCCATCTGGAAGTGGGAAGACGCAATTATTGCTCAATCTAATAATGCATGGCTGAAGTGGGATAAATTGTATTTAGTAGCGCCATCTGTAGATGATCAGCGATGTTACGAAGTACTTAAAGATTTTAATGAAAAAGCAAAATCGTTACATGAAGACAATGTCATAGACTTTATTACTGATATTGATGAAGCACCATCCGTAGATGATCTAGATGGATTCATTAATAATTTAGTGGTGTATGATGATGTTATGCTGGACAAACAATCATATCCAGCTAGAATATTTTCACGAGGTAGACATAAAAACACAGACGTGATTTATGTTACATAGCGTTATACACAAATTCCAAAAGTGATCAGAGATAACTGTAACATTTTAGTTGTGTTTAATGGCGTAGATAATCATACGCTGCAAAATATTTATTATACTTGGTGTTCTGGGGACATGGACATGAACAAATTTAAAAATTTCTTTTCAAAAGCACAAGCTGCTCCCTTTGGTTTTGTAACGATAAATTTACATGATCCTAGGTCAAGATATCGCAACGGACTTGATACAATTTTTGGATAAAAATCATAGCAGCAGTAGAGCTGAACGACAAAAATTGAGTAACCCGCGAGTAAACAAATCGCATAAAAATCTGAAAAAAAATACGTCAACAAAAAGTAACGGAAATGAGCTAACCCAAACGATTTATTATCCGTTTTTCAAACTATATGGTAATAATAAAGTTAGGAGGTTCGGTTTATGTTATTGACCTTTTTTTTTTCAGCCTCTGTAGGAACCTTTATTTTTTATAAATAAGGTTTCAGCCAAATGGTCTGTTCAGCTCTACTGCTGCTCTTTGTCTTCTTCTTTTTCTTTCCAGCCTTTACCTCTTTCTCCGTTTCCTGCTTCTCCTCTATCTCCTCCTTTTTCCTCTTCTCGTTTTCCTCTTCTTTTTCAATTTTCTCTTTCCATCTTCTAATCTGATCTTTTTCTTCCTGGTCTTCCTTTTCCTCTTTTTCTTGTTTAAGTAGCTCGCTTAATATTTCCTTAGACGTTCTCAAATTGTTTATTTCCATTTTGACTTGATGGGGAATATAATGGTAACTCCCATCCAGTTTGGCTAACATCTCTTCTATCATCCCCAAATAGTCCACGACTTCCTGCAACTTCTTCATTTGATCCAAATGGTTGGTTGCCATTTTGCATTCAATGCTGAATGGCGCAAATGACGAACGCTTCAATTTATATTTCACAAGCATGGACGTGAAGGAAAACATCCATCTTACCAGCTACCCATATCACCTACTAAACAATCCACAGTGATGAGAATGCTAACCTAACATAAAATTTTATACAAAGCCTCTATAGTTTCTAGCAATACATAGTGGAGAAGGAAATTTTTTACATGCAAATATTATTTACTTTAGGGACAAAGGTTTGTTAAGTGAAAAAACAAACACAAATATACATACACACAAAAGTACGCGCACGCATACAAACACAAATATACACACACACAAATAAACATACGCACACGCATACAAACACAAATACACATACACACACGCGAGCGCACACAATGAAGTGTTTATAGGCACACTTCTATTCTTTCGCTGCAAACAAACACAAAGACAAACAAATAGTTTGGTAACTTGATCAGTCTCTTCCTAGAGATCTGGGTAGCCCTGAGAAGGGCTGTTTTTTTAGAACTCCATATGCACGTCTTAATGCTTGCACCTCCCAGGTCTGGCACCACAGACACAATGGCGGTTCCATTCTCCCAGTTCAGACGTGCTCTTGGGAGCGCAGAGGGAGGTTGAGTGGCCTCATCATCCCAGTCTTCACTTTGTGGGATAGGGAAGACTTCCCTCTCTCCTCTATTTTGTAGCCGGGATGATGAGGTCTCCTTATCTCCTGTTCAGAGGCAGAATTATATCTTTCTTCTTTTCCTCTTCTTTCTTTTTGCTCTCCTCCGTCTCTTCTTCCAGTTGGGCAGCTTCTACTATGGTTTCCATTGCCAGCTCATCTAGTATGCACCTGGCATACTCCAGGTGCATCTGAAGTTCAATAAATGTAGCTATTCTGCTCATATTAACGAGTAAACGATGGGTATCCAGACCGATGAACACTTCGCATTGCATGTCTGAAGCAAGGACGTGAAGGTAAACTTCCCCCTACACCAAAACGAACAATACCCTCTTCACCATAACTAAAAAATATGGAACGCGCGGACCTAAAAGAAACACTCACATTCACGTTTTACTTACACACAAGCACACACTATCGTACAAATCAGGGAAACGAAGTGTTTATAGACACACTTCTATTTTTTAACAGAGACAAACACACAAAGACAGACAAATAGTTTGGCAATTTGATTAGTATCTCTTTTCTAGATTGTTTGGGTAATCCTGAATAGGGCTGTTGTGTTGACGGGGTGATGGCAATCTTTTATCGTCTAAGATTACGTCCCCGCCTGGCTGCAGGTTTTCCGGCAGGATAGAGTCTGCTTCTACGGAAGGAGAAGGAGAATTCTTTCGTGTCTACACGGTAGTCCACAAAGCCTTTGTCTGGCTCCTGCTGTTGTTTCTGCTGCTGATCTTGCTGTTCTCTCTGCTGTTTCTGAAGTCTGTACTTCTCCGTCATTCTTCTTGTTCCTTCTTGGATTATATCTCTGAAGACCTCTTCTATCTTATGATGGGCTACTTTTTACATCCTGACATTCTCTATCTCAGCACTCTTGGGTATCAGATTTTGTCTGACACGATGTAAATTCACGTAGGCTTCGTTCAGTTTAGCTAAAGTAGAAGGCATCTTCATAGGTGGACGAGTCAACCATGGATGGTCAGACTGGAGACCGCCACGCTTGGTACAAACGCGGACGCGAAACATCCCAATGATTATTTTTGAGGGGGTGGGTGGGGTAGAAACGCTATATAGCTGATTTCATGGTGAGGGATAGAGAGAAGTCAAAGAGCATATATTCACAGTGTTTTTTGAAAACAAACGACGGACACATTTTTTCAGAACACAACAATTTTATTTAACTCACAAACAATCAACAATTAACAATAAAACAATTTTTCAAACAAACTATTTTTGACAAGGTTGACAATGTTGTGAAGTCAAGCTAGACTGCCACTGAGGGAGGTCATTAGACCATTGATGTACACTACATTTCCTAGCTAAAGACAAGAGATAGCCATAAGGGTCGCAAAACCATCGATCTACTTTTTCATTGTTTCTAGAAGAGTCACGATCAAAATAAGTCACTAAATGTTCTAAGAGATATCCAAGACTGCGTTGATGAAGAAAATACACACAATATCTTCCACACACCATGGAATCTGTGCCTTGGAATTTCACGTTATTGAATCGTGTCGTCTGGGCATTTCTTCTTATAAAGTGGATGATGTCGTCTTCCAAAGGCTGTAATCCATACGATTCAAAATACTCCACACAACCATCTTTGGGGCAGTAGACGGCTACCTAGTGGGTTTCTGGGAGATGACTATCGTCCGTGTTGATGACATAAGTTTGATGGTCTTGAGGTTTGCGATGAGGAAGTTTATCTTTAGCATACACGACAGGATTCCAAGAAGCAGTGTACGAACTGTTGTTCGAAAGGTAATAAAGTTTCCAGGTATCCATTTTTGTTTTGTTGGGGTTTTTTTCCCTTGTTTTTTCACAGGTAATGATAAGTCATCCATTCAGTCCCGAATCTTTGCCTGAAAATCTCTGACAAGTAAATGTCTATTAGCTCCGTGTTCGTACTCTAGGCCAAGAGAGATTTGATGCGACTGATCTCTAGAGCAGTCAGTGGAGGGGAGGAATGATCAAGCAAGTCTTTATACCACTGATGAAACACTGCTTCTTCCGAGATGAGACCCCAAGTGTCCTCCAGATACACGTCCAATTTTTCTTCTTGACTAATCATCAGGCATTTATCGTGTTGAATTTGAGTGGGATGATCGTTTTGACATCCATAGCAATCTTTCTTGATCAATTCCGTAATTTTATCTGCCAGATGTTTGGCAAAACAGGAGACTAAATGTTGTTCTTGTTCTGGCCATCGGGACATGACCTTCTCCTCTTCGTCTTTGGGTTCCGTTTCCACGTTATCCTCCCATTCCATTTCCAACGAGTCTCCAATATTCAAGGAGGGATAAAAGTCTTCCATAGTTTCTAATAGTCTAGAATGAGTTCTCTCAAACTGCTGGTATCTATCGTATTGTCGAATTCGGCATACAAGTTGACGTTCACCGTATTGTCTGCGTGTAGAGCTTCTGCAAACTGAAATTCCACACGAATCTGACCGGATTTGTTAGAGCGGAGATGTCCCTCGTCGCTGCCTTGGTCTGGAGTGAAATCAAAAGGCCACAAAGCATAATCTTCGTACGTAATGCCGTGGCTGGTGTTAGTCCTTAACTGTCCGGTGGCTTCGTACAGGAACAAGTACGATCTCGAGTAATTCTTCTGGGCAAGGTCAGGTTCGAAGGGTCTGGTACACAAAGTCTTGCGATCGCGACTGACTTCAATCTTGGACACTTTGTAATGGTTAAACTCAAAAGGATTTTGATCGTAGACTCCGCTGAAGGCTGAATTCTTGACGATGACAATGATTAAACATTTGGGTACCTACCCTTGGAACAGATGATCATCGATCATGGATCGCTGTCCAGAGGGAATGGTGAAAGTTTTCACTTCCACGTGTCATATCGGATCTTCTTGGTCGTTCTGCTCAAAGTGTGATTGATGTCGTTTCCCACTTTAGGTAACACTTCCACGCGTTGTACGTAGAGTAGGGCTTCTTCGATTTTGGTTTTGAAATCAGCATTTTATGCAGCCATCAAATGGGAAGCGGCACTGCTACGATTCAATCTGAGACGGACATCCACTTCGTTCAACAAATACTTTTCTTGTAACCACATGTCCAAATGCAAGCGGTCCATCAGTTCTAAACTACGGCGTTCAGCAATTCTCTCTTTATGGCTGTTATAACCCACAATTTTAAGATTGGCACCTTCTGGCGCGCTTATGTCGTTAAATTTGTTTTCGCCTGCTGTGTCAGGTTTCCATACCAGGCAAGCATCCAGATGAGTATTCTTGGCCTCTTTCCCGTACGTCAAGAGATTTTCCAGGTACGCTCGGTAAGGGTAAGTATCCATGCTGCTGCTGGCTAGTTTGTTATTCAAGTACAAATCCACTTCGCTGAACAAGGAATGCATGAAATTGTTGACGGGGGCTACATTATCTCCAGCGTCTATAGGGTCACCTTTCGCGTCGGTTACTTTGACTTTCAAGTACAAGTAACTGCTGTGCAGGTCGATGTAATCTTCGGGTTGTCCTTTGATTTCAAACTGGATGGGAGCTGAATCCGTCAAAGAGGAGACGGGATGAAATTCTACAAATTGGGATTCTTGCATCGTCATCATGGTGGGTGGCATGGCAAACAGATCCAGTTCCGACTTGGAACATGTGTAAGACTCTCGGTGCATCATTTTTTTCTTTCGGTCTTTGTTTTTTCAATAATCAAATACGTATAAGTCTCGGAAGGTTCTTCTTTCCTTGGTCATTCTAGCTGTGGGTGTATGAAGTCCTCTGAAGGGGTGTTTTTGCCGTCTCTTTCTGCCTTGTCCTTGCTCGGGGAAGCAGAAATGCCTGGCTCGGCAATGTCCAGAGCATTTGTAGGAGTTTCTCGCCGGCCCAAAATGTCTTTGCCCGTTTGAAGCAAGACATTTTGGCCTGCTCTCGAGAAAGCTTGTTTGGGGTTTTGTTTGTCGATGATGACATTTTGGAGAAATTCTTTGCCTTGCGTCAAAGTGGCATCTTTCAAGGCGTGCAACCCTCGTGTCACCATCGGTTTCAAAACGGGGGCCACTGAAAGAAAGGCCGATTTCAACATATCTCCTAAACCATGTCCTCGTTGTCGAGCAATGCATCGGTACACATAATACATGACTTACAAGTCGTTAGACAATCGTTTTCGAAAATGGAGTTTCACCGTGACTTTCCCTTTGGTGAATGGAATATTTTGTCCCAGATCTCCTTTTATAGTAATGTTGACACTGTCAAAATACGACTTACTGACCGGCAAATAGTGAGGATGTACAAATTCGCAGTGAACGTGATAGGTGTGTCCACCTTCCTCTTCAGAGGTCGTGGCAGAATCCACTTTAAAAGGAATGACTCGCAGTAACGGTACGGAGGTGTGTCCAACTACGTTGTACTCCACCACATCGGAGTACACAAAGATCAAATTCAATCCTTGGTTCAGTTCTACAGGGGATCGAAAATACTTCGCAAAATCAAGGTTGTTGCTAATGGTTGGTATGGGGTCACCTGGCTTAATCATCTTGGTGTCTCCATCCAAAATTTCATACAATTCAGGACAAAATCTAATACCTACCACTTTGTCCTCCGGAAATTTCATCAGTAGGGGACGAGCTACTTTAGGATACTTAATTGTGACATTTTTTCTGTCCAAGGTTTTGCCAAACACTGCGTTGAATTTGGAAGCAATCGTGTTCACCAGATGTTGATCGCTAAAATACTAACCTGCACGAATATGCAACAGATAGGTGTACCGTTTAAATTTGGCGTTCGGTGGATCTACCTTAGCGTCACCTAGAACAGATGGGTGATTTGTGATGTAATTTTGCACTTGTTCGTCATGAACTTCGACCGTAAAAAGTGTTTTGATTTTCAATGATGTTTAGAATTTGTGTAGGGTGAATCATTTCCACCAAAGCCACTTCCCAATGAGCTTCGTGATCTAATTGGATGGCCTGAAACAATTTGGCCGTGAAACAGCATAATGTGTTTTTGGGAAACACCTACATAGAACTGTCACTGGGTAATGTTAAGTAAAACTGGTTATTCATAATTCCAGAGTTCTGCTGTCCGAGGGGTCGCTGGAAGTCAGAGGAGTGTCCACAAGAGGATTGATGTTTTTGTTGGAGTGGTGACTATTGGGAGGGTGACTGACGTTGGGCACAAGGCGCCCGTTGTTCCCGTTAGAAGAGTATTTCAGGAATGGATTGGGGAGAAAGTAACCGATGCAACTGCTCAGTAAATTGGTCCATAATTGTTTGTCTCCTTGTTGCAAACTCAAATTGGCAATTACAGCACCAATGACACAATACACCACAAAGACTTTTCAGAAAAAGACGTCTTGCGTTTTAAGCACACGTTCTCCACACCACACGCACAAGGGTTGCTTTTGTAGATCTCGCAGAGAAGAACTCGGTGAAGGAGTGGTCACTGCGGTGGTAGTGGCTGAGGCTGTGTTGAAGGGCATGATGATCACTTCTTTTTATAGTCGATGACTTGCGAATCGTAGATCCAAGAATCAAATCTGGGTGGATATCCTTTCCAACGTACTTTGACTTCTTTGACACGGCGTTTTCCCACTTTACGGGTTCTTCGTTCGGGAATGCTTTCTATCTCGTACACATCGTCCTCTTTTTTGGTCACACGTTGTAACTCGGGCAAGTAAAACGTTCCTTTTAACACTTCTCGTTCATGTCTTCCAATTTATAGACGGGAGAATAACAACCACGCACTCGTTCAGTGACACAAAACAATTTGGTGGTCCAGTTGGGTAAGTAACCTTTTTAAAAGTGCGTTTGGTTTTGCCAACGTGCACCCAATCTCCTGTCCTCAACATTCCATCTTTCTTGGGGACAGTTACAGTCGGGGACGTACCAAACATGCGCTTGAAGACGGTCACTTCGTTGTCGAGAGTCACTTCTTGGAGGGCACATCGGATGGTCCAAATATAAGATTGGTTCTACGCTTGAGCCATGTGCGGTAACATGTCGATTTAGTTCAGAGTGTGTTGATGCGTAAAATTTTTCCACATGCGTTCTTTCAAGGTGCGTTGAAAACGTTCCACGATGCTTGCTTTGATTTCTGGATTCGCGGTGGTGAAAAAAATGAAGATCTCTTGTCTTCGATTCTTTTTGGATAGCTTGGTTTAGAAATTTGGTGCCTTTGTCGGTTTGCCATCGAAGAGGGTGACGACCGCTTTGTTTTAACACCAGTTGGAGGGCTCGCACTAACTCACTGCTCGATTTTGAAGTCAATGGCACGACCAATGCAAATTCTGGAAAGACGTCGATGACACAAAACAAAAATTTGTAGCCACGATTGTAGGTGACCAAATGAGAGACATCGGCTAAATTGCCTTGCCATTGATGATCAATACCTCCACTCGAGTGCGACTTCTGAAAAATTTTCGTCGAATGGGTTTGTGTAAGGTGTACGTGGCTTGTTCTTGTAACCATCGTTGTACTTGAGGTAAACGGACACTTTTCAGTTGGGTTATGGAAGCACGGCACAATTTCTGAACTCCTCCGTAACCTGCAGGATGGGCTGGATCGTAGTAAATGCTGGCTAACACATTCTCAATCAGGACTTTCTTTCATAGGTTACCCACTCTTCATTGATGCTACTCTGGATAGGGCGAGGTGGTGGTTTAGAAACGGCTTTACGTGTCCCATGTGCCACGGGAGTAGAAGTCGAGGGTAGTGGTGGTGGCAGTGGTAATGGGATGGGTTTAGTCTTCTTTTCTTTTTCACTTCTGGTTTTCCTTCTTTCTTTTTGAATTCTGTCGAAGGAGGAGTGGACATCATCTTTTTAACCCAAGCTTTAAGTTCTTCTCGTTGGGGTGTAGGGGATAGGGTCAACAAGGACGCTGCAATCTTACTAGGGATGGGAGCTGCTGACGGGTTTTGAAAGACTTCTCGTGCCTCTTCTTCCTCACGCATCCGTGGGGCAGCGGCTATCTTGATCTGATGGTGGTGGTGGTGGTGATAGACTTTTCATCAGGGCCTTAAAATCTTTCAGAGTTGCCAGAGCTGTTTCGTCTAAAGCTTTCTGGTCAAAGAGTTGAAGTAGTTGCAACAGTTGACCGTAACGTTGCGATTTTTCCGTTTCTGACAAATCGCTGAGATCCATCAACGATTGCAATTGGTTTTGTAACTGGGACATTTCGGTCAAATGAGGATTGGGAGGTAAATGCGGGGTCCGTTGTTCTTGCCAACGATGGAATTCCATCAATCGTTTGTAAGGCACTAAAGTCAGTTTTCGGCCTTCCATCTGATTTCAATGGTCACGTCTGAGATTTTTTGACTCCAGAGTCCTCCTTTTATCTTCTTGATCCTTTTATCTTTGAGCCATTTGTACAGCAGTAGCTCCTACGAGTGATGTAATCGCTGGTACCAATGTGGTTTCGAGTATGGGTGCTACCAACGGGTGCACAAATCCTCCGCGTTGTACCAACATCTTTTCTTTTGATGAATGGGTATTTTATTTTTGACCATTTAGCGAAGAACGTGTCGATGTTTGGCTAAGCATTCTTTCTGATGTGGAGAGAATGGTATCGTACCTTTAAAGACATTCAGACATTATTCGCAGGGTATCGATGATGTCTTTGGAGGCGGTTTGAGTCATTTGTTTTCGCATGGGTGGAGGAGCTTTGGACAGGACTGACAACACGTCCCAATGTTTGGCTAAACGAGGAGGCAGTCGTGTACTTTCTTTCCTTTTGGGGTAGAAAAGGGATGACTTCTGGGGGGTGATATCTTTGTTTGATTGCTTGTTCTTGGTGCCTAACTAAAAATACACTGACGTGGATGACTTTGCACACGCCTTTTTATCTTTTTTTGGACTATCGCTTCGTCAGAAGTGTAACGACTTTTTTTCCTATATCGCCAAACAATCCTCCCATTTGATTGCTTTAGACGAGTGTGTATTTTCTGGGGTAGACGTGGATGCTTGGCTAAGCGTTTTTTTCGGATGAAGAGACTTTCCTTTTCTTTTACCTTTTCCTTTTTGGACAGGAGAACGACGATGGTGGTGGTGGTGTGCACTTGTTTGAGGGGACATATTTGGGCGTTCAGGAGCACAGCAACACTGATACCCATCGTTTGCCCCAGGTCTTTTTATATGGAATGCGTCGCCACTGATTATCTTTATGTCGTGTCAACTTGATGTCAGGCATCACGCATCGCGGAGGGGTTGGTTTATGTTTATGTTCAATCAAACGTTTGACAAATTCGGTTTTTCCTGAACCGCGTGGTCCGGTAATTAACATGTTAAAGGGATGGCGAAGATACAAGGCCTCCCTACTGGCACGATCTAAGTTTTCGTCGATGACTTTGAAAGTGGAGGAAGAGGGAGGAGAAACATTAGAGGTAGCCATAGTGCAGGGAATGTCACTTTTGACACGAAGACAGACAAGACAAGAGTTTTTATACTTCTCTCAGGACACGTTAATTGCAAAAAAAATGATTTAAAAATGCAACAAGAAAGACCAAAAATACATCAAAGCCAAAGGGTCAAGTACATCGATAAAATACAAACACACACAAGTCACTGTACAACATTTTTATTGGTGTCCTTGGGGCATTTTGTCATGTTCTTACAGACTCTACACTGGCAGAGTCACACAGAGGTCCTCCCGAAATGTACAGATCTTACCGAGCCCACAAGGAATCGGCTGGCAAACGAAATCCCAGAAAGCAAGTGACTAAGGCACACACTACACGACGAACCGCTCCGGTGGCCTAGTGGTTAGAGCGTCCGCCTCGGATGCGGGAGGTCGTGGGTTCGATCCCCGGCCGAGTCATACCAAAGACTTACAAAAATGGTACTAACAGTTGCCTCGCTTGGCGCTCAGCATTAAGAGGTTAGTATTAGGACTGGTTGTCCTGGTGCCAGGATAATGTGACTGGGCGGGACAGCATGATGTCCCAGTGCTAGACCTCACTATAAACTGTCACACTGCAGACATCGTAGCGATATGACTGAAAAATTGTTAAAGCTACGTTAAAAATCCAAATCACATCACTAAATCACATCACTACATGACGACCCAAATTCATTGGATACATTGCTCGTAAAAAGAGTTGGTAATCCACCACAGTTTGAATACTGTGATTGACTTCCTTCCATGTAATCTGTTGTATCACGAGTGAGAAAGGTCGTGGCATGGTAGCCAGTTTTATATACCTCTTTTTGTCGGAGGTAATAAGTGTACTTTTTGAATAGAATCAGTTTTATTTTAGTAACGTACCAAAATTGTTTAGTCACTAACTCACACAGCGCACGTCGGACAGAAGTTTCCTCTTGAACCAAGATTTGTTCGTGTAAAAGATTTTGGTAATCCTTTAACTCTTCCGTTGGAATTTGGTGTACTATGGTCATCTTGTAAGTAGAATGAGTGGCATCCAAAGCTTTATGAATCTCACGTGATTCATCAATGTCTGACCAATGGAACACTTTGAAATGAATCAGTCCTCTTATACCATTCAGGTACCACTGGTTCCAACATCGGTGACGTAACGGATGCAATTGTTCTTTGCGCTGAGCTTGTATTTTTACAAACTCTCGGTAGGTGATTTCTGTCAGCTCCAGAGGTAGATTCTGAATGTACTCTTCTAAACAAGAAGAGCAATGTCAGTCTTTTGTTTGAGGTAATAAATGTACTTTTTGCACAGAGTTAATCATACTCCAGTAGCGAATCCAAATTTTTTAGTCACTAGTTCACACACCACACACCGCACCGAATTTTCCTCTACAGACAAAAGTTGATAGCGTAAAAGATTTTGCTAATCCTCTAACTCTTCCTTTGGAATTCGTTGTAGTATGGCCACCGTATAAGTAGTAGGATGAGTAGCAACCAACGTCTTCTGGTCCTCATCCAGTTGAACAATGTCTGACCACTATAACGCTTTCACATGAATCTGTCCTTTTATAGCATTCATGTACCAGTGGTTCCAACATTGGTGACGTAACGGATGCAATTGTTCTTTGCGTTTCACTTGTATTTTGAGGAACTCTCGGTAAATGCGTTCTCTCAACTCCACAGGCAAACCACCAATATTCTCTTGTACAGTATCCATGCAGAGATTAATGAGGTTGTCTCACTAAAGGTGGGTAGTGACAGTGCGGAGACCATCGAGCATGTTCCAGGTAAGCGGAATCTTTCTGCTCCCACTCGTGAAGTGACACACCGCAACTGAAGCACTTCACTTTCTCTCCTTCGCCCAAGTAGACGAATCCAGCTCTGGCTAATTCTTCTGGGATAGGTCCTCCCAGACATTTAGGCCATTATCCTCAGAAGGTTTGGAATCGACTTTGAAAGTCGCAGTAATCAGGCAAACGCACAGGGAACTAATATTCTTCTTTCACAGGTTCATTTCGATGAGGTTACGGTGAAATCCGCAGGAGTTTGCACAAGGTTGGATGACATCCGTAGGGTGGTAGCAACATGGTTTCACGTGGTTGATGACATAAACGATGAAAACCAGTAAAGTGATAAGGTGTACGATAACGAGTGGTATCGCTTTCGCATCCATCAGGTTTGACACTCACAGCATCCCTTTCCATGGTAGGTATGGTAGTAGTAGTCATACCAAAGTTCCAGTGATGTGATACTGAATCGCTGAGGTCACAGAGTACGGCATCCCTGCAATCGCAAGGCACAGCATCGCACTCGAGTTTTCTCTCGCATGATAATTGCTATTTAAAAGTATTCTTCTTTCTCGACTGGTATTGGTAGTAAGAATGAACTATCGGTCTTGTAAGTTTTCCCCTTTATATGCTGGCCAATATCGGCGTGTCCGTACGGTAAAGTGAAGTGGTTGTGAAGCCGTACTCGCTTCTGGTACATGACTTGATAGACTTTTTCTAAAGGTCGACTGTCGATTTTGGTGTGTGGCTTCGTACACGTACCCCGCAATAATGACATTTCCAAATTCGTCGACTTCTACAAAGTCCAGTTCTTCATCGTAATTGACTAAAATCAAGTCCACACGAACGAAGACCACGTATTTCATGGCTTTAGTTTTGTCGTGAATCATCTGGAAGTAGCGGGAAGGTTCTGTCAAATACTCCGTCTTGGGTAAACACGGTCGTCGTGCCATTTTCCTCTCAAGCAATTCAACATCACTTTAGCAAACGATCGCCTTCCTTCGTTTTTCTCTATGTGGTCTAAAGTAATGTTCTCCTGGTCAAAGTATTTTTCTTTGAATATCTTTTGGTATTCGTTAGTATGGCACCAGGAAGGATAGCCACTGGCTTCTTGTTTCAGTTTCAAAAAGGCATCCACGTAGTCTGCGAAAATGACTTTCTGAGTTTGGTAGCCCTAGAGGTATTTTTCAGTCTTGGGAAAGTGGTAAATCTCCTACACTTTTAACAATTGGTATCCCAGGTCCAGAGCTTTGTACAATTCCACGCTGAACCTCGTTCCTGTCAAAGTGCGTTGTTTCTGGGTGTGCTGACAAGGTCGGTCGTGGTTGCACGTTTCTGCACAAGTACAGCATAAGGGAAACAGCAGTTTTCCTTGGTATTGGTGAGGTAAAACGGGATGATACAAGTCCGTGGGGGGCAATACTTTGCATTTAATGAATCCTTCGTATTGTAGAATGTTGTCCAGGTCGATGTGTCTCGTCAGCAACAGCAGATGCCCTGCGCAAAAGTGACGATATTTGCACACGTAAGGATAAACCAAACACACGTCCAAGTATTTCATTTCTTCTCCCTTTTCCTTGTCGGCGTGGTACAGAGCAAACAGGTGGCATTCTCCCGTTCTCCGTACAAACTGAACCGCAGGCTCAGAGGGTCTACCAACTTGTAACTTTCCACGATGCGTTTAAATTTGGGATCGGTTTTCAAACTTTAATCGTACTCTTGTTCACACATTTCTATCCTTGCTGTTCTAACTTCAAGCGACGCTGACAAGTAGCCTGGTACAAGTCTTCCATGGTCCGTTGAAAAAACTGATTTTTAGTGTCACGTTGAGGGTAAAAGATAGGACATCCGTGAAATAAGCAATCGTTAAACTCGTACACGATCTTTGGGTTTTCTAAGTCCCAGCCATCTACCGAATTCGTCCCGATGGTCTTTTCGCCTCCTCCGTTGCGAGCATGTTGGATCCATTTGTCTTCCTTGTCGCACAAGTAATGTAACCAGCGAGGGGCTTTGACCGAGTATTAACGTTTGACAAAGTTTGTCGTTTGAGGGCTTATGACAGCCAGGGTTTTGTTGGCATGAATCGTTGGAGGTACACTAAGGAACACGCTTTTGCAATGGTGCAGGCTTCTTTCAAAGGATCAAGCCCTCCGTGCTCCATGAATAATTCTCGAAATTTTCCACAGCAACGTCGTACAATGTCCACGTCGGAACGACAATACTTTAACATTTCTTCCTGAAAATCGAGGGAGTCCGAGGTGTGAGAGATGTACCAAGCGTAAAAAGCTTCTCGTTGTTAGGTGCGCATGTTGTCGGGGTCGTAGTAGTGAGTATCAGGCAAATGGGGTAGAACGGCGTGTTGATTTGCTTCGGTATTGTAAAAGTGCGGAAAATAGCCTTTGGCCATTTCTGTCATTCCAAACGTTTTAGGCATTCGGCTCAAATTCAATGCCAAGTAACTCATCGAATCTTTAAACTGCACTTGTCCCACTTGCATGGAAATGCTTTTGGCTCTGTTCAAAGTCACTTTAGGCCGTTCGGTGCTTTGCTCCGTATAATATCTGAGAAGAAACTGCCAATCGTATCCCTAGAAATTGTGAGTCATCACCGTGGCATAGCGATGAAAATCTCCATAATGTTCGATGTCCTCTTTGCTCCACGTCTCATCGATGGGGTCTAAGATCCATTGGGCCAAATCGGCCAGTATGTCAGTTCCCCGAAAGATTTTTCCACGTCCTCCAGGAATCTTGCTGCAGTGAGGGCAATGACTAAAAATCGGTTCTTGGATGCATTTCTCGCACGCTCGATGAGCCACGCAGAAATTAGGAATGTGAATTCCAGTCTCTTGCATGTATTCGAAATCGAAAAAGATGAAATTGCCTTTCTTCTTGTCATTTTCTTCCTCCTGATATTTGGAATAGTATTTTTCAATGCAGCATTCGTGTTTCAAGTCCACGATTTGGTGACAAATGTGAAATCGCTTCTTTCCTGAACATAAATGAGCCTTGGCATTATTGCTACGTATCACTTGTCCACAAGTTTAGTTTAGTGATAATATTTGATTTGTTCAACTCATATCGCACAATATTTCTTAAAGTCTGTACAGTTTCACGTGATATTTAAAGCTATTATTGCTGCATTGTTGTACAAAGAATACGTTCCAGGTACGGGGCTATATTGCTGCACAAATAATACGTTAAAGGTACGGGGCTGTATTGTTGCAGTAAGAATACTTTCTAGGGACGGGGCTATATTGCTGCACAAAGAATACTTTCCAGAGATCGGTCTTGATTATTGCGCATGGGTATAATTGTCACATAATGTGCTGAATTGTTGCACAGCAAAACTTTCCAGTTATTAATTTTTTGCTAACCATTATTGTTCAATAATGTTATGTTTTTCTCATTATGTGCTAATGTCTTTCACTGTGCACTCTTATCTGCTGTGCTGATGCCATTGGTGTATAATACAACCCCAAAGGAAAACGGCAAAAAGCTTTATTAATGTCTTCTCTTGTCTAGCTACCCCTACAACATCTTCTGAATATTTGGTGCGTACCTTAAGGCTCTTGCATATTCAAACTTGTTTTGTGAAGGGGCATGCACAATTTCAGATTGTAAAAGGTAAGCTATCCTGAATATTTGTTTGATTTAGAGCTTCATCATATAGCTCAACCCTACGATGGACTAGTACAAACATATAGAAATGTAAACAAAACAAAACATGATTACACAAGTGTAACTTTGGCCTGCTTTCAGATGTAGCTAGGATGTTATTAAATCTCTATCGTTTGTGTTGCGTATGTACACTAGCACTACATGTGTATTTATATAAATTGTATGCCGACCGGAAGTCTCATATTGCAGTAGTACCCAAGGCAGACAAGCTCATCATATTTGGTGATTTCAGTGATAGAATTGGCACAGATCACAAGACATGGATAGGTGGAATTGATAAAATGGCGTTGGCAAATGTAACAACGATTCTTCCTACTGAGGAAACACGACCTAATCACCAACACATTTTTCCTCCTGCCAAACAAGCTTTGATGTACCCACTTTCCAAGTACTGCCATCTCATTGATCAAGTCATAGGCAAGGAGAAGGGACAAGTAGGATGTCTGGGGCAGAACGCCCATGCGAAGTGCAGAATGCTGGACTGAACACAGACTCATAGTTACCAAGCTCAATGTCCAGATTCAGCCTATGAGAAGAACGCAAGGCAAGAACTGACCCCAAAAGCTAAATGTCTCCAAATTGAAACAGTAGAACGTAAAACATGCATTTGTCGAAGAACTGTGCAGTCAACTAGAAACAATTGATGCAAACTCCGAGAATGTCGAAGAAAACTGAACACCCGTCAGATACTGTGTACTTAGCTGCATCTGAAACCTTCAGTCCCACCAAACATAAGCATCAAGACTGGTTGGATGAGAATGATGCGGCCATAGAAAGACTACTGGATGAGAAATATCAGCTGCAAAAGTCCCGTTTAGAAGGCAGCATTTCATCATCGAAGAAAGCACGCTTCGCTGTCATCAAATAGACTGTCCGATGCAAACTGAGATTGTTGCAAGATCAGTGGCTGAACAACAAAGGCAGATGATATTCAGTCCTATGCAGAAAGGAATGCCATAAAAGAAAACCTTCCATAATACTTGAAAATGTTCTACTGGCCAAGAAAAAATGCTTCAAGGATTCATTTAAGTAAACATTTCAGCAACACTGAGCTCGAATCTTAGGAAGATCTCGTACAAAATCGCTCCACCTACAAATTCGAACTACAAACTTTAAATAGAGGAGAACTGCAGATACTGTGCGGAAGCGAGAGCAGCATAATCTCATAACTGCATAATGTCCTCCGTTGGTCAAGCAACCCTGAGCTAAATCTCATGTCCAGTGTGACACAGACAGTTCAGAATACAAATTGGCATGATCAGCCACTCACGTATTCTAGGAAACCAAACCAGTTACTGATGTCATGGTCATCTTTGAACTCGATAAACGAACATAAGCATGCCGTGAAAGATTGCAGTGGCATACATGTCTCGGATGTTTTTGACTATTATGTTGTATACTTTCATAGCTCTATTTATTTTTAACCTAGCGTCTTACTATGTGACGATCTGAGGGCAAACATGACTTCTGGGCGACAATGGGACTTAACATTTCGATCGCCAGAATGTGCTAAGAAAACACAAAGTCACGACTTGGATGCATTGTTGGATGTATTAATGAACCACGTGAGAGAAAGTGGCCTAGTCACGAATCGATTATAACTTGGAGTACAGGAGGTACGACGTAGCGGTGATTGACTAATAGAGCAAACTAACGTGAACAGTATATACAGCAGGCACAACCATTCTGGTTCAGTGATAGGAACAACGATGGTGAAAGAGAGCAATTAAGCAGTCCAAAGAAGTTAAATGTATGATTTAAACAAGAAGAATCTGGGGAAATTCATGGAACAAAGCTCAAGTAATTTTAGCGCACCTAGAAGGGGAGACATTCTGCGAGAAACCAGCGAAAATGTCACTCACATAGATATAACAAAGCAGAACCAGAATCGAAAAGAACCTCTCTCTCTGCCTCCTGCTCCTGTTGTTTCTTAGGGCAGTCTGAAGACCAATATCCTTTTTCTTGACAATGACAACAGGTATCTTTACTTTTGTCTCTTTTGACACCTTTCTTGCTTTTTTGATGGTCTGGACACTTTGAAGACCAATTTCCTTTCTTCTGGCAAATATAGCAAATATCTTGACTTTTATCTCGAAAGGACGGGGAGTAGTCCGTCGGCTTCTCTGAAGAAAACCTGAGTATGACACCTCGTAAAGCTCTGATCAGAAGTTTGATCTGCGTTGGCCCTTCCATCTTTCTGGTAGGTTGAGAGTGAAACGAATACTTGGATGGAAGACACTGACCCTTTATATAGGCAAGACACTGGTCTTACATTGATATAAATGGGGCCATGGCGTTTAAAATGTAGTCATTTGACTTTTTGCACTTAAGATGAAACGATCGCATCATTTCGTGGAGAAAGGAGAAGAAAGTAAGATTCAGAAACGTGACCTATCGCCTCGCACAGTACCTGAAGTCTTGGCTCAAATCCATGTCAGCGATTTTGAAGATGACATGAGTGAGCCAAAATCCAGGCCCAGAGAGTCTACATCAAACTAAAGTCCACCACCACCAGTAAACCTTGAAAATTACTACCACATTCGAGAGACGGACAAACGCTTCTCTAGAAAATTTAGAACCACGGCCTACACATACACGGTGAAGTTTAAAGATTCCAAGTCCGACGTACCGCTCGAGAATGGTGAAGAGTTCATCACCGATGTGTGGGATTCTTTGTTAACCACACTGAAACAGCAATGTCAAGCCTAAGAAGACGGTAACTTGAGACTTTCCATTTATCACGATAGTCTGAAATCCTCTGTTTGGATCGAATTTAGCAGCCCATCAGATCTGACACATTCCAAAGTCATCGACACGATTCAACACGTGCAACAATCCAGCGACAAGTTTCACATTACCGATGGAAAAGAGACACTGTTCATGACCCACGTTTCTCTTCACAAAGGGACCGGACGCAGAAAGGTGTTATTGGTAGACGACCTTCGCAGCAACAAAATGAGCCTCGCCCGAATTAACAACCTTCAAGACAAGATGTGTTTAGCCCGTGCCATCTTGGTGGGATGAACGTATGCCTACAAGAACGACACGGTAGAATGGAAAAGAGCCTGGCAAACTATTCAAAACTCGAAACGAGCCAAACAACGAAGAGAAGCAGAACTCTTGTTACAGCAAGCGGGGCTATCTAAAGACACACCCTGTTGCATTCCTGAAATGCAAAAATTGCAAGCCATCTTGGCTCCACGCTACACCTTGAAAGTACACCCTCAAGAAGTGCGCGGACCTCTGCTGTTTCGAGGCAAATTTCAAAGACGGAAAATGCATTCACGTCTATCATCACGATGAACATTTCGATACCATTACCAGTATCGCCGCATTCCTGGGATACAGTCATTACTATGAGAAATGTGACGATGGCTACAACAATCGAGAGCAACACAAGCAAGGTGGGTCGAAAAGTGAGGGACGTTTGGCCTCTAAACCCTGCCTTGACGAAGGACGTGAACGAGTGCATTGTCCTGCTTGTCACTGCACTTTTGTTAGCCCTACCTGTTACCAACAACATCTGAAGATGCAAGGTTCAAAGCGGACACGGGTCATTTAATTACTACTACTACTACTGCTGCTACTACTACTACTGCTACTACTAAGAACAACAACAACAAAGGTAATATGCACGTCCCAGCACAGATATAGCAAAGACAAGCAACTGAATGCAAACAAGTGGCAAAAATTGCCCTTGCTGCTGAGTAGGTTGCATAAAGCTTGTTATAAACGGCAAAAATATACTTAATCTCCAGAATCTATATGATCAATCAGCAGCTCTTAAAATGCAATCACTTACACTCCTCATATACTTTGGACACTCTAAATCCCAAGAAAAGTGCACAGCCATATTCCACGGGCCAGAGAGGTTTCCAGAATATTTTACCAGGCATTATCTTCTTTACGTAAATAGTAAATACTGCGCAATGTTAACATTGGTTTGGGTCACTTGACCATTGTATGTAGCATAAGGAGATACCAAAATCCTGAGAATGACATATTGTAACGTTCTGTATATGTATCTCTTCCCTTAAATACAATGCACATACAGAATATCTCTAGGAACAAAAGTACATGCGGTGCATTCAGACCTAGTAAATCAATGAACCCTATTTCAATGAATACGATCTCCATGTCCCGCAAACAAGATTCAACACAAATCAGTATGCGGTTATACAGCGTATGATCATCGAAAGCAGCATAAATAATGAGCAAGGTCCAAACCTAAGTTATCCTCCGTTCATTCTGAGAAACAAAACTATCTAAGCGACGAATAAAACTGTGACGAAAAAATATCATTTTCGTGGGATCAGCCATCCATTTATACAATGTCAGCGTTTATAAAACCTATATCCAGTGACAATACAAAGACCAGCTCAATAATGTGGAAAGCAAACACAGACAAAAGTTATTTATCTTTACTGGATTCAATACTTGATTTGTGCCGAAATTACTCGATCTTGTTAAAAACAACTTATTATGGAGCTTCCTTATTCAATGCCAAGTCAGTTAGTCATGCACTGAATGCCATCAAATAATGTTCGTATCTACAGAAATTTATTTATAGTAATGAGGGATTGACACAGTTACTATAATCTACAATTATCTTTATATTTATGGTGGAACTGCAGCAGAACATATCTAACCATTTAGCCAATAGTAATTTTCGATTTCGTTGTTGTTTTTGTATTAGGTTTAAGGCCATTTCTCAGAACAAGATATGCTGTACATGGCGGCCAGTATAACTGGAGGAAGAACCAGGGAAAATCCTGGAAAGAACAACCTACCACGGAAAGTTACTGACAACGTTCTCACATGTTCACATTGGACGAGCCCGAGACTCGAACCCACGCGGTCAGAGGGTGAAGTGTTAATGATCAGTAAAGGCGAGCTCTTTAGACCACTCGCTCACACGGGGACCCCTCGATTATGTAACTGTCACAAACATATAATGTAAAAAACAAAGCAGCAAGAGAACTATCTAATATTTTCGTTTGTTGAAAAGACAGTGCAGTGCATTCTCTTCTCATCTGAATAATATTTCATATTTTATGTGATAACCTTTATCTACCTGTTAATACTGTATTAAAGTTTGTTGCAGTCAGTGTTATTTTAAGTTAGCAATGTGAAGAACAAAAATAAATTGCATAAACCAGCATACTTTTTAAATTCGCAAGCCTTAAATGATTGCATAAGTCCTCCCCATGATATATTTAGAAAATATATGTCATAGCCCACATTTCTTTCCTAACCTTGGGACGCTTACCATGTAGGAAGAAAGCAAACTACTAAACGTGAAGTACCACAATGTACTGGTTATAGTGGTAATCTTCTAGGGTTCATTAAGCATTGCTTAATATTCACAAAAGTACTTTAGCAAAATTTGGTCAGCAATAATCAAAAACTCTTTGGTACTTAACTTTTGATGGCTTACCAAATCAGAATGGACTTGACTACCTTGGATTTGAGAAAAATGTTTCCAACTAATGTAATTTGAGTAGCTGTTTACCAACCCTTATATTAGGTTGTTTTCATAACTTTACTTCCTTGGAATATGTACATCTAAATATATTATAAGCGATTGATGAGTCAGGTGATGGTAAATTGTTATTCAGTTCGATGTCTAAATCGCTAGGAATCCTGCAACGTTGTGAATACAAGTTTTCGCCAGTCGCTAGCTAATGTAAACACATACCAGCCATTAAAAATGTGGTTCAAGTGTATTATGGTTTTGATCTTTCGACAGAAAAGGAGTTAATATCTACTGTTACGTGTCTAGGCTATTACAAAAAGTAACAAGAAAAGGGTGAAGACAACAAGCTTTGTAAAATTTAACAAATAATTTATTGCCCTAGAAAACCAAGGTAAAAATGAGAAAACGAACCTATTGTTTTACGAATGAAATCCAAAATTAATCCAAGAATTAAAAAATAGAAGTCCTATCAATGAAATGTCCTAAGTGAGTCACAGTTCAAATCCCGATGAAATTCAAGATGGAAGGCAATGACGTCTTCGATAGTCAGCGTTGTACTGATGTGTCAACAGTTCTTTGTAGAATCACAGAAAATAATATTTCAGTTTGGAATTCAGAATATTTTTCAGTGAATGTCTTTGTCCAAGAATTCTGTAAGAGCACTTATATATAATTTCCAGAGAAAAGAATCAATAATTCCATAAAACAAAAATTCAACTCAAACTGGTCACAGCAAAACACATTTAAGTGTCAAAGGTTTAAAGCCCATCTGAACAAATTCTTATTAAGAAAACAGTTATACAGTAAGTTAAGACGCAAAACAGATTCCCGTATGAGGGTCACGTGGTCATTTTTCTAGAACAACGTAGAAGTTATTGTTACATGCCTAACATCACGTATTCTCAGTATAGCCTTAACTGAAATCAATAGTTCTTACTCTGGGAAATTTTAAAAAAAAAAAAAAGTTGTTTACCAAAAACCCTTACTAGTTCTGAATCAAGGTCAGCAACTAGATAGTGTTTCTACTACTGGTTGTTTATCAGGTCAAACAAAACTGAACTGAATTTCTAAAAAAAATGTCAAATCCAGTAAACAAAGTTATCATTACAATAACATGTAATGGAATAAAAAAAATGTAAAACTAACAAACAAATAATTAAAATACATATACATAACACTACTATTTCTAAGAATTGTAGCTAAATACACGAACAATTGGTTCAGTTCACCAAATTGTTAGATGCTAGTAATGACACGTTCCTATTGCTTATAAAACGTATGAAAAGTCGTTGAAACAGACATGATCAGTTTTAAACACATTCATTAGATGAATATTCAACGAGTAAAATACCTGCATAATCCTTCTTTGATTTGTCCAATTTTGAAATCCTGTGATCATTTTGCAAACTTGACGGAGACATAAAGCTAGAGATTTGAAGGATCTGTTATACTTATACTGAATTATTTTCCATCACTAGCTAGGCGTAACAACAAAATTTAGTGCATATTCATTTTGAGTGATTGACGAAGGTAAACTTATTAAGTATATTTTTCAAAGTTTGAGGATCATACTTCTTCACTATGTTATATTTTGGTAAAGATGACTGAGAAAAATAAAATGCCTCACATACATTTTTATCCTTTGTAAAACATTTTCTGGATGGAAATTTATTCTAAGTGACAAATGGTTCCAAATAATTATAGCATAATTGCTTACTTTATCAGTGTCGACACCTTCCTGGATCTACATAAGAAATGCATTCGATATGCAAGAAGTTTGTGACACCTCTGAGAGAAGGATTTATATGTAGCGTCCTCATTTTCGCATACTGTAGTATCGTTGTCGTCCTTAAGGAACAGTTTTATTAGAAAATGATGACAGACGTGATGATATTTGTTATGAACGTTATCTACAATTCTGCACTGTCTAGTTTATGAAACATCAATAATGCTGACAATACTAATGTTTACTGCATGATTGCACACAGACATATCGTGCTGTGCTAAGTCGTCGAAATATCAGTTATCTCATTATGATGTTAATTACGTGGAACCAATCAATTCATTACTTCAGAAACAGATTATGTTTGTGTGTAAAAATGTGTTGATTTCGTGAGAAATAAAGCTTTTACACCTACAATGTTTCAGTAGGTTATAGATTCTTACTCCTGAATCAAGCCATGAAACGCTGTTGATAAACTTAAAAATTAACAGCATTTGATGTCAGTTATCGAAAGAATATCGTGCTAATTCGTATAGCAGTTTAGTGTTGGGGACAGCCCAAAAGGATGGGAAGGGAACTTCAGTAATAGGAAAGTGAAAGATTCTGCAAGAACCAAAACCTCACTCTTCTTTTCCTTCAGATGTCCTGTTAAGAAGACTGTACAATCGTACATGCTTTCAAAACAAAATGTAAGCAGGTAATGTAATTATTGTGCATTGATCGGATATAGGTTAATGGAAAATATAAGTTTAATAATACTAATTCTTTTTTTTTTTCTCTTTCATTCTTTCCACTTTTAAATTCAATAAATCACAATATTTTAAACATATCATCCTTCGATGTTTACAAAAAAGAGGTTTACTGTTTATAGTATACGTGTTAAAACGGGACGCAGAGAAAAGCAATATGATACTTCTTGTGTTCTCGTCTTCTAGATCTTATCCTTTGCATTGTTTAACTTTATTTCCTTTGTTCTTGATTTTGTTTCGTTCTTTCCATTCCTACTTCTCCATCTTCAAGACTGAAGGCAAAAGAGAACTGTTTGTGGGCGGAATTGTACTGGGAAAATAGGCACATTAAGTTAAGCATCTGGTAGGCATCACTTGGACTGTAAATGAACTTTATCATAAACTCACATGAGAAGGCCTAGAACTTGATGCTCTGCTTCCTATTTACACATACAACATTTTTCAGTCGATAGCTGTGACTGAAAAAACGCAGATTTATTTACAAGATAGGTTTCTCTGCAACGCCTGTGAATTATTTATGGTGTGGGCCATGTTTTCTGTAAAGACGTCAAATGAACATAATTCCTTCTAACTTTGAATTCAAAATTAATAAAGGAAAATTCTCGCCACATACATAAATTTAATCCAATTTTTTTTATAAAGCTAATTAGTTCTAGCTCCGTTAAACATTTGTCAATTACTTTCTTTCAAGCCCACTCGCTATAAACTAAGACTATTTGGTTTTTCACACATTTCACTGATACATATGTTATTGAGAGCATTTTCATGTGGATATTATTTCCAACTTTCATGACACATTCTTAAGTAGAAAATAAAGAGTCAGTCATATCGGTTGCATTATACAAAAATATCAAGAGAGTGAAAACAGAAATCCTTACACATAAACCGATCATTTTTAGCAAACTCTGACTGCCTGTCACACTCGATACACCTAGTGTAAAGGACATGCATTGTAAAAAGACAAATCTTGCCCTCACACTAGCAGAAGGTTAAAATGCAAGTAATTATTCAAATGCTCGGTCTTCGTGTTTTTTTCTTATGTTTGAGAGCGCTTAACTTAAGTTTGAAATAATGCATATCCAAATACCATTTTAAACCAGATTATGACAGACAGATACATATAGAATATATGTATAGTATGTACGCTGTATCAGTGATATACCACGAGATGTATAAATTTTTCATTAAAAGGAAACGAACCTTGCTGAGTTTCCTTTTAATGAAAAATTTATACAACGAGTGGTATATCATTGATACAGCGTACATACTGTACATATATTTCATTTATATCACAAATACATATATTTGACCTTTGAACGGAGTTCAGATTTACTACAGGCACCCGTGTATTGACCTAGTGAATGAACTCCTCACATCCCCTAGTGTGTCCGCTACAAAATGTAGTTCTCTGCCGTAGTGGCTATATAAAATCACCTCTGCATATTGATAAGTTGATTGTTTTCTTTTCTTGGTTTCTATTTTTCTCCACATTGATTAAATCAGTATAATACACACTTATGATTTAAACATGAAAGATGGTTGTAATGATAAAAGCAGAGCAGTAGCAACACATGGATAGCTACATCATTCAAATACCGGCGCATGGAGATTAATGTGGAATAGAAACTAAGCCTACTGACGAACCAACAAGAGGTAATTAAAATATTTTAATATATTTACAGTTGATCTAAGTCATTATTCTGCTTTTAGCAACAGTACAACCGACCCACAAACTCTCTCTCTCTCTCTCTCTCTCTCTCTCTCTCTCTCTCTCTCTCTCTCTCTCTCTCTCGTCGGTTTGACTTTAAAACTCTGTCTCTGTCTGTCTGTCTGTCTGTCTGTCTGTCTCTTTCTCTCATGCTTTGGTCGGTTTGACTTAACTTTTACCATCATTCATAAGTCCAGAGATATTGTCGGAAAATCCTCTACGTTCGCCATTTCATAGATTTTAGGCCGTATCCTGCTACGATGGTCAAGAGAGAGAGAGAGAGAGAGAGAGAGAGAGAGCTTTGGACATTTTCATATTTAAATAATAATAATAATCGAATTTTTAGAACATTATGGTATGTTTAAGAAAAAACCAAAAACAAAAAAAAACAAAAAAAAAAACCATAACATTAAATATATCACAGTATGTGTACCACGTAACCGAGGAATTTACTGGTTTGCAACATTGTATCATTGATAAACACTGTAGATAAATCCCAAGGAAAGTGCACACGTATCGCTACGACGAACCATATTCTTGTAGGTTACTTGGTGTAATTTCTATTTCAAGGTTTTAATCCAGCCCAAATTCCTTTTCTCTCTCATTCCACATTTCTGCGCAGTTTGTCCGTTATGCTGGGGGGGGGGGAGAGAGATCAGAAAGCAGAAAGGATTGTGATGAAAATGTGTACCATATTAAATTCATTTAGAAAACGGGGATTATTAATACTTTTCATCATTATTTTTCATACTTCACTATTGACTAATGTGTGGAAATTGATCATTGATCTAGAATCAACTGCAGACGCTCGCGAGAATGTTTATATATGTGTATTATTGCGCCATGGGCGGATCACAATTTGATATACCAATAGTATTGGTATATCAAATTGCTTTATACCAACACTTTAAATGCATGTTATTTGTTAATGTATGTGGTATAAATATAGAATATATGTATAGTATGTACGCTGTATCAATGATATACCACGAGATGTATAAATTTTTCATTAAAAGAAAACGAAGCTTCCTGAGTTTCCTTTTAATGAAAAATTTATACAACGAGTGGTATATCATTGATACAGCGTACATACTGTACATATATTTTATTTATATCACATACAAATACATATATTTTCCCTTTGAACGGAGTTCAGATTTACTACAAGCAGCTGTGTATTGACCTAGTGAATGAACTCCTCATATCCCCAAGTGGGTCCGCTACAAAATGTAGTTCTATGCATTTAATGGCTATTTACAATCACCTCTGCATATTGATAAGTTGATTGTTTTCTCTTCTTGGTTTCTATTTTTCTCCACATTGATTATATCAATATAATACACACTTATGATTTAAACATGAAAGATGGTTTTAATGATAAAAGTACAGTAGAGCACTATTTACACTGGGATAACTACGTCATTCACATGAATGCCATTCACATACCGGCGCATGGAAATTAATGTGGAATAGAAACTAAGCCAACTGACGAACCAACAAGAGGTAATTAAAATATTTTAAAATATTTACAGTTGATCTAAGTCATTATTCTGCTTTAGCAACAGTACAACCGACCATAACTCTCTCTCTCTCTCTCTCTCTCTGGTCGGTTTGACTTAACTTTTACCATCATTCATAAGTCCAGAGATATCGTGGGATGACACAAAATAGAATCTTCTACGTTCGTCAATTTATAGATTTTAGCCCGTATCTTGCTACTATGGTCAAGAGAGAGGTCAAGAGGTCAAGAGAGAGAGAGGTCAAGAGAGAGAGAGAGAGAGAGAGGGGGGCAGGCCTTTGGACATTTTCATATTTACATAATAATAATCGATTTTTTAGAACATTGTGGTATGTTTAAGAAAAACAAACTAAAAAATCCATAACATTAAATATATCACAGTATGTGTACCACGTAACCGAGGAATTTACTGGTTTGCAACATTGTATCATTGATAAACACTGTAGATAAATCCCAGGGAAAGCGCACACGTATCGTTAGGACGAACCATATTCTTGTAGGTTACTTGGTGTAATTTCTATTTCAAGGTTTTAATCCAGCCCAAATTCCTTTTCTCTCTCATTTCACATTTCTGCGCAGTTTGTCCGTTATGCATGAGACGGGAGGGGAGAACAGAAAGCAGAAAGGATTGTGATGAAAATGTGTACCATATTGAATTAATTTATAAACTGGGATTATTAATACTTTTCATTGTTATTTTTCATACGTCACTAGTGACTAATTTGTGGAAATTGATCATTGATATAGAATCAATTGTAGACGCTCGCGAGAATGTTTATGCATGCGTATTATTGCGCCATGGGCGGATCACAATTTGATATACCAATAGTATTGGTATATCAAATTGCTTTATACCAACACTTTAAATGCATGTTATTTTTTAATGTATGTGGTATAAATACGTTTATTAATACACATGACATATTTAAGAGTTATAGTTAACAGCTGTATGAAATGGTACGAGATTATTTTTATGTTCATGTGAATTTATAAAAGATATTTTTAAGTCGTACAGTTTAGTTTATAAATTTTAATGCATTGAAAAGACAGAAAGCATCTCTGCCTTTACCATTTTAATATGTAGTTGGGTGTTGTGTTTTTGAAGAAAACATTTGCTATGACTTCGGATTTATGATTGTTACTAATTTATTTTTGTGTCGGGGGTTACGTGGAGTGAACAGAGTACTGGTGTTTGAACAATGAAAATAAGAATGTTAGTTGGTAGTTACCCAGCAACACAGAACCTCTACTTACTTTGGTCGATGTCCCTTTTCTTTTCATTATGGCGTTATCTCTCTCTCTCTCTCTCTCTCTCTCTCTCTCTCTCTCCATCAAAATGTACAGATCTTAACATGCATCAAGACTGTAGTCCCCAAAGTATACATTGTTTTAACCAATAAGGAGGAGCCATAATAAAAGCCTCAAAACGAGCTAAAAAGCCAAAAAGTAGTCTTTAAATATTACCTATTTTTAACTAGTTTTCTAAATAAATCCTGCAAACTATTGGCTACTTAACTTTCATGATGTGTTGCTATTAGATATTCTTTTACCCATACAGCGTGCCGTTTACACTCTATGATGAACGGACATTTTTTTTTTTTTTAATAAAAAGAGCTTGGTTAAATCTAAATATAAAATTGTTTAAATCCACAATGCCACCCTAATGTGCCAAAAGTCGTAAATGCTAAATCATCAGTGATATCTTGAATCTTGAAAGATATTGCCCCTAAACATCGCTAGATTCCAGTAAAATTAAGTAATATCGACGTTTTATCACCTTTTGAGCAATATAATTTCTCCCTCCAGCTTTGAAACCTGACCACTTTTCACATGCGATCGAATTAATCGGATGTTGATCGGCGACATCCGTGGGCCAGCCGATTTCAGTCGAAAGCTGGAACACGGGATTTGATGACGTTACCGTTGTAAACATAAGAAGCTAACAACAAACTCTGTCGGATACGGTTGGTGATCCTTATGTGATACGCTATTCTCATTTTGCTTTTGATATGATGCAGTACTCAGCCTAGATTTTACGAGTATTTTGTCTTTAAAGGCATAACTGACGAACATTATTTTTTATAAGTCTGTGTCATATAGTTACCAATTAATATGGAAATTCCGCAACAGCTGTGTTTGTATTCGACCCAAGTTTGCTCTTCAAAGTATTCCAGAGCCCCAGCTGATCACCAACATTCACCCGAGTATTATTTTTTATCTACTGCACGCTTTTTCAGCTCATATCCGCTTAAAAGCCTCTCTTCATTCCCTTTCTAATCGATTTGTCCGCCACGTGCAAATATTGTTATTAGATTAGTTACTAACAGAATTTGTCGAATGTGTCGAATGTATCACATCACTACCTTTGGAGTACTCCCGAAAAGGAATGGAATTACGAGCGACTTTGGCAACTGAATTAAGAGTTGGTTCCTTTTAATTCTAAACTGAATATTTGAACGTCGTTTGAAACACAACTTGATTATTTCAAAGAACGGTTAATGTCATAGTTTTAACAAATGATTTTCTTCTTTTTAAACCAAAATTAGATTGGAAAAATGCTGAAATTGGGGCTTTAAGTAGTGATTCTAACTCTCAGCAAAGTCATGAATATGTTTGAAAAACGATCGAGAAATCGGGCATTAATAAGTGTTAATTACCAACATAAATTATGTGACAGTTATAATTTGGGTGCAGTGTTCGTGACCGAGGTAGACCGCAAGGTCACCAATGATATAAATTGACGTTTGAATGCAGAAATGAAGCAAACTAAAGAACCAAACTCCATAGGAAGTAAACTCACAATTATTAAAATCTTTTGTTTAAAGATGTTACGCTCTAAAATCAATCGGTTGTGACTGAGCCCTGATATGAAATATTTCATTGCATCTACTCAAACAACTACAGATATCCTACATATGTTAAGGTATATAAAATGAAATTGGTGCCATGTATCATATCAAGGTCAAGTTCATGTACCATGTGGGATCAGAGCATGGGCAATTCTTATTACTACATAAATGTGATGAAAGGTTAGTTGATTTAAATGTGACTGGAACTTCTATGCGTTTCACTTATCATCTGAAACAGAATATTTAGCACGGGGTGAAAACAACATACAGGTTATTTGCAATTCAGTATTTGGTATCGTAGAACAGCACTCAATTTTCCCTTTTCCCTTCGATTCTTCCTTCTTTGTGGGCAAAGGAAATGCTTAACATCTGGGGACGCTTCTTTTCAACTCTTCGTAATTCCAGTCTCATTTATTTTCCTAAGGGTCATAGCATCTTAAAGCCATTAATATGTTTTTCCTGTATTGTGTGCCTAGCCAATTTCGTTCAAGTTATGCGTGTTAGGTAAAACGCTTCCTCAGGTGTTTGTAAAAACATTTGCCATTCATTTCCTTGCACTTTTATCCTATACGTCTAACTGGAAATTTATCTCACTCCTTCCGCTGCTATATTTGTCTTTATCTTATTCTATATTTACTGCGTACTTCCTCTTTCGTTTCTTTTCTTTCGAAGTGGGAACTATAGAACAAAAATGGATGGTTAGTACATTACGAGATGGTTTAAAAGGGAGATACAATTTGAAGATCTGATGTACTGAATGTTCTGCATCATGATACCGTATTGTTTGAGTAAAGTAACTTTTATATTTACAAGAAGAAAACAAATATGTAGTGTGAGATAGGAATCAATGCGAGACAGGAATCAATGATAGATGGTAATCAATGCGAGATAGGAATCAAGAGCAACTAAGAAGAGACAGGCAGTACTCTGATTTGGTTTCGGGTCCTTGTTTGATAATAATGACCTTTGTTACGGAATTAATGACTAATACCAATGTCGACTCTTGTTCATTTTATGAGTAGACAACATATTTCTATCGTAGAGGATATGTTCTGCATTTTTTCCATACTAATATTGGATGTGCTATGTAATAGTTATTTTCCATACTATGGTTGGACAGAACTTTGTTACGATAGAGGGTATGGTATGTAATTGTTATTTTTATACTATGATTAGATTACTGTGTTATGATACAGGGTATATTACGAAATGGCTATTGGCGATTTCCTATCATATTTATTGCTCCTGAAAACAAGTGAAAAGAATTTGATAAATAAGTAAATAAATCTTTAAAAAATAACCAAGGCACTTGTTTAATTCTATCTGAACACTACTTTATTGTTTCGATAAGCAAGAACACGAGGTTCATGACTATGCAAGAAAACAAATCTCCACAATTGCTAGGGTTTTGAATCACACAATTCAAAGTTTGCAGTTTCTAATTATTTGACTATTTTGCTGACTCTAAAAGGAAGATTAAAACAGTATTAAAGTGATTTTATATATAAAAAAAAGCAACCTTTTGAACATATTTCACCAGTCAAGCATGCATTACTTTACGGGTTTATGCTGTGTGAATGAACAAAAGGTGTAAGTACTATGGTACTTAATTTTAACATTTGCAGCTCTTCTTGTTCCAGTTACATTTAACTTGCAACATCAACTCTTCTTGTTCCAGCTACTTTTAATTTGCAACAACAGCACTTCTTGTTCCAGTTACATTTAATTTGCAACATCAACTCTTCTTGTTCCTGTTACATTTAATTTGCAACATCAGTTCTTCTTGTTCCAGTTACATTTAATTTGCAACATCAACTCTTCTTGTTCCTGTTACATTTAATTTGCAACATCAACTCTTCTTGTTCCAGTTACATTTAATTTGCAACATCAACTCTTCTTGTTCCAGTTACATTTAATTTGCAACATCAACTCTTCTTGTTCCTGTTACATTTAATTTGCAGCGTCAAATAAGATCTGCCAATAAATTAGTAAATAAATCTTCGAGTCGATTCTAAACAGTAAGTTCTCAGCATATTCATTAATTAATTATGAACAGTACGTTCTAACCGTATTCATTTAGTTGATTCTACACAGTACGTTCTATGCATTTAATTTCATACTAATTAATGTTGAAGTCAAAATGTGAATGAAATGATTTCATTCTGCTCACATATCAAGGAAAGGTATATTCTGTACTGTTCAACTATGTTACTCTTCAACTATGTAAAATAAATTTGTTTTGACGGCGTGATTCTTTAAAGCTTTCGACGTTAAGTATTAAAACAAATCCTCCCGATATTCCTGAATAGAATGTCTAACTTTCTGCTCTCGATTTCAATATCTGCCCGTCATTTTAATTGCATTTAATTGAGTTCAGCTCAATACCGGATCCTGGTGAAATAGTTATAACCAGTTGTCTTATATTTGTCCTCCGTGTGAATTTTGCGAGAAAAGTTGGCAACATAATATTATTTTAAAGATAAGACTTTGAGAAATTCAAAAAACAATGTCGATTTTATTATCAAGGACAAAGTCACAGACCAAGGTCTAATATAAGGATGCCAAAGTCACAGACCAAGGTCTAATATAAGGATGCCATGTGAATGATATAACGTCTATCTCAGTAACCTGATGTTTGTCAGATTGTTTGCTAAAATCTAAATTAACACACCTGACCTTGTTTACGAATTTGTTAGGAAAATGACCCACAGTCTGGACATCTTATTGTGTCTTAGGCTTTTATATAATTTGAGAGGAGCTATTAATTTAATTTAAATTATTCATTATGATTACAAAGTGTTCATTGACTTTTCGGAGTAAAACATTGCTTTGCGATTATTGTGAATTCATTTAAAGATATTGACACATCGGCACATTCAGTGCTATTGGTACAACAGCACATTCAAGACCTGGAGTTCATTCGCAAAACTACTGGAATTCATTCGGAACACTATATACTTTGGATTTGTGATAGAACGTTTAAGATTATTTGGGATTTAATTCATAATACTGTAAGTTCCTTTTAAATTCTCACTTTGTATTCTAGGGAAATAAATTATTTGTTTAATTTTACTTAACGCGTTGGTTTCACTTTTTCTTTTACTTTGTTTAAGTCCATAGAAAAGTAACAATAAGTCTTTTTTTAAAGCCCTTAACAAAACTTAGAAGCCTTTTGATTATGATGTGAAAAGGTTAAAGGTCAAGATCACTATGACTTGACCAATGTACATTTTTTTAGTGATAATTATTTAACTAATGTTTTAAAAGTGATCAAGTGGGTTGTTAAATACTTCATCAATAAGCAGTTTCGATATGGAAGAAAACACGAAGCTCTTAAAAATTGGTTTTTGTTATTTTTCTGACAGTGAATAATCGTTTAAATATCATTAGGTCAAAATAAATGACTGTTTATGATTTGTTATCCGTGTTGGTATGCTTCAATTACGTATTTTTAGTTCTTATTTTGAATCATATATGCACATGTAATACATATTGATATATAATTTGAGTCAGGTATGTATATTTATTTTTCGTGAACGCATTAACACGATATTGTTATCGGATGGATGTACATAAGAAGGAAAAGGAATAGCTAAAAAGAGTTAGAGAAGAACTGAATTACTCGCTTCGAGTTTTTGTTACACAACACCATCACAACTTGCTAAGAGAAAAGTATGGATGTACATGTTTTCGTACGAGTCCTTAATATTCAAAATTGATCCTCTACTTTTGTAGCTTCACAATTTTGATCTTGAATATCCTCTCTCTCTCTCTTTATATATATATATATATATATATATATATATATATATATATATATATATATATATATATATATATGAATCGAATCTGTTTATGTTTGAATGTGGGGGAGGTAAATTCGGATCATCTTTGTACAAACAGAAACAAAATAAACTCAATGTAATATTCTGAATAAAAATGACGCAAATGCCCGGATTGACAGAAATAAAACGGACGTTCCGATTGACGAAATAAAACGGACAGTCCGATTAATATAAATAAAACGGACATTTCGAATTGACACAAATAAATCGGACATTCAGACTGACACATACTAAACGGACATTCGGATTGACACAAATAAAACGGACATTCGAATTTACACCAATAAAACGGACATTTGGATTGATACAAATAATACGAACATTCGGGAATAAATAATTTACTCATACATGGAAAATATAGAAAAACTACTGGGTGAACCATTCCCGTTTGTTAGGATGAGCTCTCTTATGTCCGCATAAAATGTTTCACTTAACGTAGTTAATTCGTGTCAGATTACTTGATATAGTTAATTCTTGTCGAGTACCTGACATGGTTAATTCGTGTCAGAATACTTACGTTAGAACATGGTAACATTCCTTATTATATTGATCGCAAGCGTTCTGACTCGAAAACAACATGCAGACAACCGGTTCATATTCAGGAATGTACTACGTGTATATTCTTTGTAGGTGATATAGTGAATGTCTATATGTTTATCGTTCACAATGTTATAATTGATGGTCAAAATGTCTATCCACATGCATATATAATTCAATTCATAGACTGTCTTTCACAATATTATCCTTGTCCGGTACTAAAGAGGATTATTTTCGCTACGGCTCATAATAATAGAGATAATTGATAATATCATAGAATAAAGAGATTATAAATTTGAAATTGAAACGAAAATGAAACTTAAAGAGTTGTAGACAAAGATATTGCACAATACTTTGTCATATCTGTAGTATTCACATTTTGGTAAGAATCGTTTAAAATAGTCGGGAATCAGCAGGTGTATAATATTTCCGATGAAATGGATGTTCTGAATATGTGAAATTCAATGAAAACTACAAAATAACAGATACTTGCATAAAACCATCATTATCATTTTCGGGCGCCACGCAGAATTAGTTCAAACAAATCATTTGATTCTTAATTTAATCAAATGCAATTGTTTAAAACTGAAGCAACACCTTGGAACTCTAGTTCTCATTTGCACTTTTTCAGTTGTTTCACTGCTATAACTACTTTTTCAGGTGCCTTCGTTATAACTATTTAGGAATGTTGATCCAAAATGGCGCACAGATTTTTTTCCATGACTCATGAAGCCATTTGTGTTCTTATTACTTTCTTCTAAGTCCTGTTTCGAGACCGTTGATTGTTATACGCTTGGAAGATACGGCTGATTATATTCGCAGTTGCTGTGTGATTTTACCAATTCAAACATAGAAACTACTTCACATTTCAAAAATGTGAAGTTGTTCTTTAAAATATATAACCCTTGGACATAGGCAAGCTTATTTTTATCGTATCTGACATCCACACACCGGTATATAACAAGCAGAACACTACTGTCATTTTAAATCTGCCACAATCGGCCTTAGGGATTTAGACCCACTAAAGAAATATATTTATACATATAATGCAGTCTTACAATCTCTCTATTATTCCTCTATAGCTGTCAAAGTTTCAATTCAGGCATTAAGATGTTTGGCAAAAGTTTTACCTAACGTTGTGAGAACTTTTAGCTCAACTCCTTTTGCAAAATGGAACAAATGAAGTATGTTTGAACGTGACCAATGTCTACACTAACAAAATCTCTAAACTCAGCCAAAATCCATTCAATAAAAGTAATGGCACTATTTTGTTATAAGGCGTTTCAAGTCACAAATCAAATTATATGATTCTCAGAAACAGACGAGAGGTTAAAAAAGTACAACTTTTATCATCAAAGTATAAGAATACCCATAATATTATTAGTAAAAATGGGATATAGAAGCAAGAAGAAAAACAGAAAGAGAAATAGCAAAATTTCATTTGTTTAATACAAGTATAAATGGTCAGGTCTCATTTATTTAATACGAGTATTAGGAGTGCATGAAAAGTATAAACATAAGAAATTTCCAAAAGTTCAAATTCCTGTCCTGTCGTTTTAACCACAATTCTGTGTGAACAAAGCGACTGAGCAGAACATGTGTACCTGCCGTAAAATGACAGCGCAGCTGCTAAACAGAGCTTGGGACAACGGCGGGAGAAATGCTAATTGGATTTTGTTAATATTTTTTTTTAAAAGTGGTACAAAGCTATATTGTATGGAAATATGTAGTTTTAGGAGAGGCCATATAAATATTTAACGAGTTCAACATGATCTGAACAGTTTTGGTGTCTCGAGGTACTGCCAGAGTGACAGTTTCGACAGGATATGTGTTTTCTAAGTTGGCTGTGTTGAAGAACAAAATTCAGGAGTATCCTGAGGTCTGAGTTATGATTATATATATATATATATATATATATATATAATATACATACAAAGAAACAGGAAAAAGTGAAATCCAACAAGTTTCTTAAACTTCAAGAAATAATGTGTTTCGCTAAATTGCAATGGGAATATTTAAAAAGACCTTACAGTATTGGGAATTAAAATCCCAAATAGTTCTACAAGTTCTATGACAAGTCCAACAGTATGAACTGCATTTTGAATTCCAGTGGTATTCCAAAAATTCCAATAATGTGTTGATGTACCTATAGTCTCGAACGAGCTAATGTGCAAATGGCCAGGACTGATGATATGCTAGTAGTCTTAATGTATCAGAAAAATCCAAAATAACCTTGCCTGAATTCACTACAATTCCAAATTAAAGTTTAAATACAAAAATATTATTGGGCACCTTGTAATTCCAATGAATAATAATTTGAATAAATCCATCCAAATTAAAAAATGAAAAACACGACTGATTCTGCTTCAGATGTTATGGCAAGAATGAATAATGTTTCAAGTAAACAACCTTATAAGAAGCTAAGACAAAATAAAGTTAGAATGTAGGTCAGTCTTCTTTATAAAACATTCAAAGTTTTCTAAAGTTTAGGCATTTCCAGGTGAAAAGAAATGCCTTAGACTCAACTTCAAATTAAACTTGCCTACTTAAATATACCTATCTGAATGTTTAACCCATACTCAGAAAAATTAGATATTGTCATTTAGCTAAGCCCCAGCTGTAACAAGATAACCGAGTTGGGATTTCGGATTAACAACTAAACACTTGATGGTAATACAAATACAATATTTAATGTTGTATGATTTAAATAAGAAACGAAATATGATACGTGCGTGTATGGGTCCAAATATTGCAGGAATTTACATAAATCGCACGAACCTACTAATGCAACAAATACAAATATATGATCTTTGCAACAAATACAAATATATGATCTTATACGGCTTATACGATATAAGGACAAAAAGAACGACTCACGGTATATCACAAAATGAAAAGAATGAGTTTTACACAACTGCAAAACAAATGAAGTATTCACTCAAAAATAGTGAACTGATATTTTACTCAAATAGAAAAATGATTAAGGCAGATATCACAAGATATCTCTTCACTTCCTAAACACTGGGTATAACAAGACCCCGAAATTAGCCCACGGCCAAAAGATTGCATGTATGGAGCAACACAACACTCCCTCAACATTACACTTGCTACCAGTCACACTGGCCAATCAAGCAAAGTTTATATAGGTAGTCACCGACCACCATTGATTCCTAGGTCAGACAAGCAATTAGCGCCCACCACTTTGGTCTGCAACGCCCGATCACCTGCTACTTGACCCGTAACACACTTCACTTTGCTGCACGGCCGCCGTCCAAACAGCTCCGTTGCCAGCTCCATCATTAGCTTCACAGCCGCTATGGCCAGCACCACAGCCGTCATGGTCAGCTCTTTAGTTGGTACCTCATCAAACCTGACCACCATGGTCAGCTCCACAGCTACCGTCAGCTCCGATTCTCATGGGTCAGCTCCACAGCTGCCACGGTCAGTTCTAATCACCATGGATCAGCTCCCATCAGCTGAAAATACATTCAATACTGTGTACTATGCATGACACGGTCATATACGGTAACACGTAATGACGTTATATACGGAAAGTTATAACAAATAATTATCAGTCCTGCATTACAAAACAATAAACAGGTTCAGAAGTGAACCTGTGAATCATACGATTCCTATAGCACTAAACGTTTCTTAACTAAATGCAACTTGTAAAGTTCTTGCTACGTCACAGACACGAATAGAAAATATTAGCATTATGCTACGCAAGTCGAAGCTACAGAAATTAATCGAAAATAAACGTGGTAGTACAATAGCTATGACTTACAATACACATAAGAAAAATTAACTTACATACCTCTACAGCTGGAGATATGCAGGTCCCTAAGTAGTTCCATAATGTGTCTATTTGATCTTACTGTGAGGCATTTATACACTGATAATGTAGCTTTACCTCGTCTGTGCAATTCATGTATTCGGGTTTTCCCATCGAAAGCACTTCGCGCGTGCGGCATAGGATGAACCGAACTCACTGTTTCGAAGTAATGTAGAATATACATCAATCACCCTCGGGTATCGTTGTACACAAGAAACGAAACCCGAGTACATGTATTTAATAAAGAAATAGATTTATGCAATTCCGTGACACCAGCTATAAAGTCATTTATAAGTCATAATCCACCTGTCTTGGGAATATTACCGCGGCGATGTGTTTGATCTCTAAAGATTGGAGCGGGGTTAGTTTTGAACTCTTACGCAAGGTTAACATGACCAGCCAAAGACCGGAAACCTGAGTCGGCAAAGGCGACCGGTCGCGTCACTTAACAAAAGGTTTGCCGTTATCACACCTATATGTTAAAGGTTAGTTCAAGGATCAAAAGGAAAGTCCACGGGGTGAACGGGGCGTGTTCTTATCCGTCCCCACGTTGACAGACAGCGAGTGGGACATTGTCAGCTAAGTTTGATTGGATCGGTCCACAGCGATATCCAAACAAAATTGAGATAGAGGGCGCGATTACAATTCAGACCCGAATGATACCTTCCGAAATCGTAAGGGTAATTTAGTAATCGTCTGGAAGGATTGCAGATCAATACGGTTTACTCCAAGAAAGATTCCACTCGTTTTCTGGCGGCAGAACTTAGAGGTATATTCTAAGGAAAGGCAAAGCTTCGAAAAGGTCAGTAAGTTATTTGCTCGATTTTTGCAGAATATTACGGCATCATAATTGTAATTATTTGCAGTATGTATACTTAATTACTAGGATCGTTTTGTATGCAGAATTATATTGGTAGTGTTTTATTTACATACGGATTTGATAAATGGGCTTGAGCCTTACGTAGAGAATTATTAGACGCGAGGCGGAATTGTGCAGATTGTTAGCTTGTGGTCAGAATTAATTTTGTAATTCGCTATTAGGTTACTTCGTAGTAAACCAGTGCATTTATTAATGCGTTATGTTATAATTTACACATGCTTGAATTGTGAATTTGGAAACATGGTTGAAGTATGTAAGATTAGTTACTATGGACGTATGCATAAATCAGAGCATGGATATTTGAATATTTGCGTACTTTGTATGAGTTGTAAGGTAAAGAAATGCGTCTGATTATTGGGATATTGTTTAGTATAACGGGATTAGGAATATTTAATGATGTGACGGAATTTATTGATGTATGTACAAGAAGTAACTGATACGTATTATGACGTTTGTTTTACCATACAAAAACGTATGGGTGTCTCGATGTGAACGAATGCCTGACCGAAGTAACGTAATAGCCGTTATCTGATGATAGGCTGTGTGTAGTGTGAAATGAGAGGGCTAAGGAAAAAGATTGTACCGTCCTTGTGTTTTCACAGGAAGCTTTTTAGGGGACAGAGAACTTCCGGTTCCATTGGGTCCCAAGTCTTCAAGAGTTGAAGACGGAATTGAGACTGTAGCCGAGACAGTCGAAGTCGACAGAAGTGTAGTCGTGGGGGAGAAAGTGGAGGAGGAGGAGAAGGATTCTAGAGAAAGTCGAGGAGGAGGAGAACGAAATTTGGAGAAAGGTCGGGGAGGAAGAAAATAAGGAATTGGGAAAAATAGGAGAGAGAAAGGATACAACAGATGAGTAGAAATACAAGGACAGGTAGAAATCAATCTCACACTGCTAATCAAGTGATGCAATAGGCTTATTAAAGGGTCGAGCGGAGGAGTGTAATTGGAAATTTGAGTCATTTGACTATTGAATTGTTATTAAATTGTTATTCATTGAATTTCAACGTTTCTTTGTATATTTAACCATCTAACCGTCGGCATTGCTGACTGGGGGCTCGGAGCTTTACATCTATCTTTCACTAAATTTAACTTCCAACCAAATAGAGCCTGGGTGGGACTTCTATAATAGTTTAAATAAAATATTGGGAGCACTCCACCCCAACCATATAGTTCGTCACATTGGCGGCATCGTCCGGGATCTGAATTAGACATAAATATTATCTTTACGACCTAAAGTATTAATTATTAGGAAGTATTAGTGAACAGTTGTGGGATATTTTTCATCCTGCGTATTTTGAATTTTTATGATTTCCAACTTGTGTATGTTATATTTTGATATTTGCATGCTTGGTAGATTTCAGTTACTTGCAGTAATTGTGAAGCAAATATCGGGCAAAATATCTTACTTGAGCGAAATTAGTTATTATCAACAGGAAAGTATTGGTTTACGAACTTGTAACATCTGTCAATTGTTTAGTGAGTCGAGACACGGTATTACTTACTGTTAGTATCATCATAAAATGGCTACAGAAAGACAGATGATTAAAGAGTATCGCGCCATGGGTACGGAAGATCTAGGGTACGTGGAAGATCGCCTAGCGGCGTTCATAGATGAGAGAATCAAAGAATGGAGGGCCGAGAAAGCAGCCGAAAGAGAGACACAGAAAGAGCTGGAGCTGACCTGGATGGCCGAAAAAGCAGCCGAAAGAGAGGCACAGAAGGAGCTGGCCAGGATAGCAGCAGACAGTGAGAAACAGAACGAGCTGGAGCTGGCCAGGATGGCAGCGGACAGAGAGACACAGAAAGAGCTGGAGCTGGCCAAGATAGCAGCGACCGATTATCGACCACCGAATGGTACAGGTAAGTATGCCATGATTCAACGACAAAGAAGAGTCCATTGACGATTTCCTCGTGCAATTTGAGAAACTCGCGTGCGTTCATAAAATTCCCGAGCAACATTGGGCGATTAACGTCTCGGCCTTTTGCAAGGTGCAGCTTGCGAAATTTACCATAACTGAGCCGCAGAAGAAGCTGACGACTACAACGCGCTCAAGAAGGCCCTTCTTTGTCATTATCGGCTGACCGCCGAAACGTACCGTAAACGTTTTCGGGACTCGTCGAAAAAGGCAACGGAAACCCACTCTCAGTTCTAGGGTTATCGAGAAATGAATAAAGATGGCAGAAGTCGAACGATCGTACGACAGGTTACGCGAGGTTATACTCAAGAAGCATGTCCTGAGTACTTACCGTCGCGAGTTGACAGTATTCCTAGAGGAGAGAGAGCACAGGACTCTCGAAGAGATCGCCAGCATGGCGGAGAAATACATGCAGGCACACTCAAAGAGTGGAGTTTCCGGGGGTACGAACGGACCCCGACCAAATGAGTCGCGCCGTTTGGTTGAGGGAGAGCCGGCTGTCCGTAACCGTCAGGCGACGGGAAGGTCGGGGGTTGGTGGTGATCTACAGGTAAGGATGCCACCAATAGACCCTGACAGGCCTCACCCACGAAAACGGGCCTTGCAGGACGGCGAGGGCCAGTGGCTGTCATTGACCTCGTATCACCGTACGTGAAGGGGAAAACTGAAGCTGCGTGCTTGGATGGGCTATCACATAACGTCATACTGGGATGTCGTTTTGTGTTTCCGCAACCGAACACCGAAACCTGCACACCGACACCGGTGAGTGCTGTGGAAACCAGGTCCAAGAGTCGCCAGACGAAACCGACGCCGATGGAAGTTACATGAACACTGGTCAGTAACGTACTTCCGTCCGAGTTGAGGAAGGTGCAGGAAAAAGACGCAAATCTGGCGCAGTTACATAATTATGCTGCAAAATGATCGGAGAAAGAAACTCTGAATGGCGCGGTGAAGTTCGTATACAAGAAGGGAATCTTGTATCGCCACGCCAGGAAAGGACACGAGCACTTCAAGCAAATCGTCGTGCCAAAGGAGAAGCGAGGTGAAGTGTTGAAACTCGCGCATGATAGTCTCATGGGAGGACACATGGGAATAGCCAAGACGCATGATCGTCTTGTCAAGGGATTCTACTGGCCAGGGTTCCAAGGAGATGCTAAGCGGTTTTATTTCTCCTGTGATAAGTGTTAGAGAATGGCACCAAAAACGGATCATCAACCCGTCCCCTTGGGTAGTACACCCCTTATTGATGAACCATTTCGACACGTCCCGAGATATTTGATCAGACCGATAAAACCCGCGTCGGCACAAGGAAATCGGTATATTTTAACGGTCACAGATTACGCTACACGCCATCTGGAGGCTGTCGCGTTGGGTAATATTGATTCGGAAACCGTTCCTGAAGCGCTGCTTGGGATTTGGTCAAGAGTCGGAGTGCCCGACGAGATCCTGACCGATCAAGGGACACAATTCGTGAGTCGCGTGATGGGAGAGGTGAAGCGACTGATGTCGATTAATCACTTCACGACTACACCGTATCACCCCCAATGTAACGGACTGGTCGAGCGGTTTAACGGGACTCTGAAAAACACGCTTAAGAAGCTGTGTGAAGACCGTCCCAAAGATTGGAATCGGTATATTCCTGCTATGTTATTTAATACTGTTTTCTTTCAAGGGCTTATACAGTCTTTCACCCAATGATTATTTGTCTCTTTTTGTCTTAGTAATCATTTCAGTATTTGCTCTGGAAACTTTATTTATATGCGTTAGAGGTTTTATGCTTTCTGTACTCTCCAATTACTCTGAAAGTAAAGATTTCTGTTTCTTTAATTTTCTCTGCAAAATATTCAATTATCACTTCAATCTTTTCTCAGATATTGCACTCTTAAGATTGCATTAGATTTTGTTTTCAAATTGACGTCTACATCATTTACATACCACCCCCATCCCCCAATTCTCGATCCTCTGGCTGACCTTTTTACTACAATTGGCAGCTCTTCAGGTTCATTATTTTGTGCTATTCTTTATTTTGTGCTATTCATCACCAATAATTTCAGGCTCTCTGACCTATTTAATCAAAAGTCTCATTAATCTTTATTGTTGCATATTAGTATTCCAAAGGACTTGTACTTACTATTTTTGAACAACAGCGGGTTCAAGAGGATATTTGTGTTTCGTCTCTTCAGTCAAACACAGTCATGACCTAAAGTTTCAAACAACTTCATTCAAGTCTTGTCTGATAATACGCTAGAATGGTAGCAACCAGATAAATTTGGATGCTAACCAATAAATGGCATTGCATTTAACAAGGGATAAATTAGTACTTCTGTACCACAAGATTGCAAAATCCGAAAACAATGTATGACTAACACAGTTATATGTATTAAATACAAAACCAAAAAAAAAAAAATGCTTTGTTCCGAGTCTGGGGAAAGAACTCATCTCATACGGTGTAGGAACATATATATCGGCTTGACGGTATCGATATTTTCTTGCGCTGTATCAAACTCATTCCAACCGTCCACTCGTAACAAAACATATATTTTTTTTTCTATGTATCACAAATACCTCCAGGCAGTCCATCACATCATTGTGTCAAATATACCAGCAGATCATCACATCATTGTGTCACATATATGCCCAGGCAGTCCATCACATTATAGTATCACACATAGCCCCAGGCAGTTAAACACGTCATTGTGTCACTTATATCAGCAAGCAGTCCAACACATCATTGTATTACATATACCCCAGGAAGTCCATCACATCCCTGTATCACAAATGACTCCAGGCTGTTCAACAAATCATTGTATCACATATACTCCCAGGCAGTCCATCACATCACTGTATTAAATATACCCCCAGGCAGACCATCGCATCATTTTATCACATATATGCCCAGATCATCCATTACATCAATGCATCACATACACACATAGAGCCCCAGGCAGTCCATCACATCTATGTATAATATATATCCCCAGGCAGATCATCACATCATTTTATCACACATATGCCCAGGTAGTCAATCACATCATTGCATTAGAAATACCCCCAGGCAGCCATCACATCATTATATCAAATATATTCCAAGGCAGTCCATCATGTCATTGTATCACACGTATGCCCAGGCAGTCCACCACATCACTGTAACACAGATGCCCATGGAATCCATTACAAAATTGTATCATATATACTCGCAAGCGGTCCATCACATCATTGTATCACATATACTCCCAGGCAGTAAATCACATCTTTGTATTGCATACACCCGAAGGTATTTAATCACATCATTATAACACATATATGTCCAGATAGTCCAACACATCGTTGTTTCACACATACCCACAGACAGTCTATCCAGTCAATGTATCACTTATATGCCCAGGCAATCCATCACATCATAGTACCACATGTATCCACAGACAGTCCATGAAATCATTATATCACATATATCTGCAGACGGTTCATCGAATCATTATATCACATATCCCCCCAGGCAGTTATCACATCATTGTATCACATATACCCGCAGGCATTTCATCACATCATTGTATGACAAATATGGCCAGGCAATCCATCACACCATTGTATTAGATATACCCACAGGCAGTTAATTACATCTTTGTATTGCGAAATATATGCCTAAGGAGTCCATCGCATCATTGTATCACATATAGGTCTTGAAAGCCCATTTCATTGTGTCACATATTACCCCAGGCAGTCCATTACATCTTTGTATCACATATACCATAGGCAGTTCATCGCATCATTATTTCACATATAGCGCCAGACAGTCTATCACATCATTATATCAGATATACCATCAGGAAGTCCATCACATCTTTGTATAAAAAATAGCCCCAATCATTTCCATCAGATCATTGTATCACACATACGCTCTGACAGTCCATCTCATCACCGTATCACATAAAGCCCCAGGTAGTCCATCACATAATTGTTTCACCTATACTCCCAGGCAGTCCATCACATCATTTCATCACCTATATTCCAAGGCAGTCCATCACATTATTGTATAACATATATGCCCAGGCAGTCAATCATATCATTGTATCACATATAGCCCCAGGGACTCAATTTTATAATTCGATCACATATATGCCTATGTAATTTATGACATCATTTATCACATATACTTCCAGGTATTCAGTCACATCGCTGTATCATATACACTCCCAGGCACTCCATAACATCATTGTATCACATATGTGCCAAGGCAGTGGCTCACATCATTGTATCGCGTATCGCCCCAGGCAGTCCATCACTTCATATTATCACAAATACTCTTAGGCATTCGATCAAATCATTGTAGCACATATATGATCAGGCAATAATGTGGAAACTTTATAGATATCAAGTCCAAAGCTATTTCCAGATATATTGGTTTTTCCAGGTGGTTTGTTCGTCTAGTTTACTGTGCAGATAGATTGGTTTTTCTAAGTGGCGTTTCTGTCTCTATGTCCAGATATATTTGTTTTTTCCAGGTGGCTTCTCGGTCTTTTCTATTGTCCCGATATATTGGTTTTTCCAGGTGGCTTTTCCGTCTCTTTTATTGTCCAGATAAACAGGTTTCTTTTGGTGGCTTGTCTGTCTCGTTTATTATCCAGATATATTGGTTTCTTCAGATGGCTTGTCCGTCTCGTTTATTGTCCAAATATCTTGGTTTCTCCAGGTGGCTTGTCCGTCTTGTTTCTTGTCCTGAAATATAGATTTTTCCAGATGGCTTGTCAATCTCGTTTATTATCCTAATGTATTGGTTTCTCCAGGTGGCTTGTCCATCTCGTTTCATGTAAAGGTAAAGGGCAATGTTAACAATTCAGTGGTAAATAATTTCAATAGAATGCAGCATCAACACATCATTGAGAACTGAAAATCGTTTCAAGTTAAATGACAACAACAGGATATACAAAGATTTGCGACTATCTGATTAGCTTAGAACAAATACAGTCAAGCAGAGAATGATATGGAAGTTAAGAACTGTGACAATTATGCACAAACTACTGGCACCAAAGATGTACGGTTTGTAGTGTACATTAAAAGATGTAGAATTCCATTTGATTTTCAGAGGATAACAGATCATTGTCCACAGTAGACTTGTGGTCAACAAGTTTTTATATTGACCAATATAACACTTGAAAAAGCCTCTGAAGTGGTGACGGGGTGGTGGTGGGGTGAGATGCAATTGGGATTATATACTGGAAAATGTTTGCAGGACGAAAAATTATTTCGGAATTATTTACACATATAGTTAATGACAGATACAAATTTACTACATCACTACGAAGAGAAATGACATTAAAGCCAATTCAACTCTCACAAATCTCACGCAGGAATCTCCAATATGAGTTTAAAATGTATTTTGACAAACAGTTAAATAGTGGAGAAAGTGATTTAGGAAAGATTTTTTTTTTACCCAACTATAAAAAAGTCTTAGTGATTTTAGAAGGTTTGCCAGATATGATTTAATTTCAGGGTCAACAAATGAGGCAAATTTACAACAGGTGTTATTTGTTCTCGTTTTGTTTTTCTAGCAACAAAAGCACACAGAACGCAGTAACACATGCTTTGACTTTTATACTGATAACCATTGTATTTGGCTTGATTTTATTTAAAGAGCACATTTCAGCTTTAACATGTGGAAATACAGTCTATCAGCATACAATGTGATAGCATAACGCACGCTCCTTCAGCAGTTATGGAGAATATAAAAGGAGAATATAAAAGAATATTTTGTGACCTAAATAAAGGAAACTCCATTATACTCAAATGAGAATCATATTAATATACATATAACTGAGGTAGGGTTTCGAGAGGATGATGAGACCTGAGAAGATATGTAAATTTCCTAAAAATAGATTGACGAATAAGATTAATGCATCTCGAAAATGAATGTTGTTTTGCCATGTTAATGTCAGATCATGTGTCACAAAATAATGTATATTTGCACCGGTAGTTTTGCCACGAAAGAATGTATATTTGCACCGGTAGTTTTGCCACGAAAGAATGTATATTTGAAACCGGTAGTTCTGCCACGAAAAAATGTATACTTGAAACCGATAATTCTTCCACGAAAGAATGTATATCTGAAACCGGTAGTTCGTGCACGAAAGAATGTGTATTTAAAACCGATAGTTCTGCCACGAAAGAACATATATTTGAAACCGGTAGTTTTGCCACTATTGCCATTATTACTTTCCTTTTGTAAAACACAATAAAATATATCTGATATTATGCATGGAAAAAGATATATCGCTTATCTGTTTATTACACTATTTGTCATTATTTTATTTTGCAAGCGATTTGGTTGAAAAAGTTTATCTTTTATGTGGCTGAAACTTTCTAAAAGGATCAAAATGGTAAACCTCTAAAACTGCATCCGTAGTTTGAAAAGATTCATCGTTAATCTCCGACAATTAGTCATATAGTTTCATATGTGGTTCAACCTAATGAATTTATGAAAGATATGTGCTCGAATATATTTCGGAAGGAGCACGAGGCATTGAAATCTGTACCGTTTTGATATGAAACGAAGTAAATTATTTGGCTTGGAAAAAATATGAAGTTTGAGCATTTTTTCATTATAGAGCACGATTCCAAAACTAAGATTACTGCACTCGTTTTATCAATTTTATTGTGGATGATTAAATTATCTAAGAGTTCACTATATTGCACGTCTGTTATAAATTAAAGTGTGAACCATATATATATATATATATATATAATTAAGTAGCATCATATAATTCATTTATGATTATATATTGGCACTGAAAGCAATATTTCCTATAGGTCCATATTATTTGACACTAGTTCATTGATCACAAAAACAATTTTTGAATTTTTATCACTTGCGACCTCACTTTATAGGAACTATCAAATAAAATAAAAGTAGAGCAACATTTATTATTCTTTCATGACAAGGAATCGTTCGTGATTCTTTGCAGGTGGCCAGATCATGGGAATTCAACATCCTCTCCATTTATATTTATGTATCAGAGTCATAACCAATATCTCTATACGGCTATCAATAGATCGCTCCGTGGCCTTTTGCCTTCTAATCGTCTAAATCATTTAAATTGACTTTCTCTATCCCATATAGCTCCATAAATGCATAAACATGAAGAAACTATAAATGTAATACTGATTGACAAGATACACCTCAGGCATATTTATAAACGTCAACGAAACATGCTACATATCAACATAAATAAGACACAAAGCGCAATAAAGGAGAAACAACACATTCAAGTAATTGTCAACACCCTTGTTAAATGACGATTGCAGCTGAGGATGGTTCGACAGTTACTGATTGTTCATCGCACTGGTAATTTATCTAGCATAAACATTTGTTATATTGAACGTATAATTTCCTTTGATTTAACTTTCTCATCAATGGAGATTGATGTAAAAATAAATAGATGATAGTAGTGAAGGGGGACGATATAGCGTCAATGGGAATATACATTACAGACCCACCCACCCCGGGACGATATGGCGTCAAGATTTATAGCGTCAAAATCAAAACCCTGGGACGATATGGCGTCAAGGGAATTTTGTATAGGGACATTAGGAATAGAACAGGTAGGGTGACGTCACAGTACTGGCAACAATGTTGCAAGTGGCTGATCTGAATACGCGCGGCTACCCTAGGTAGGGACATATAGAATCTATGTTGGGGTTTGGACCGAGACAAGGAAATCCCAGTCAAGGGGTTACATTATTTGTCTCCCCACGAGGCTTGCCGAGTGGAGAGACATATAATGTAACCCCGCGACTGGGATTTCCTTGTCTCGGTCCAAACCCCAACGTAGATTATTTTTCTCACCCAATATTATCCTTGAAAGTAAGAAAGAACTTCTCCCTTGTGCAATATAGCTCACGTGCCAATGTTTACATGCGGTGCATTAATACAAATATGTTAATGAGGACTGTGGCGTGACGTGTCATCCGAAGTACACAGTTTCTATGCGTGAGTCAAAACAAAATAATAACATTAAACGCTGCATAGTTTTTAGGTATTATCACATTTAATATATGGATGTTATATGAAATTAACAATAAATAGTTAATATTTATTACAAGAAAATGTTTCATTTTCATTAGTTCCAATTTAGAAAATTATATTGTACATAATGAAACTGTACTCAGCCCACAGCTCTGTTGTAGTGTAAATACATGTAGCATGAGTGTCCGTGCTTGGGTTATTCACGGGTAATTAGAGATCCGTGTCACTATCATATATAACTCTTCTTTTCTTTAGAGGAGGTGAAACTGTTTGTGACATACTTGTGTTGTAATTAATATTGATTGTAAAAGTACCTCCGTGTATAAAAGACCCTCCAAATACGGACCCCAGCCGATAACCATGTGCTAAACTTTGAAGTTCACGGATTCTTTGAAAATTTATTTTTCTGTCTTGGAAATATGGCAAGTGTTACAGTGAAATTTGCTTATGGATTAATGTGTTGACGGAAAAAAGATTTCTTCTGGCTGGTAAGTGCATTATTTGTCACTAAATATTTTAGGTATATTTTTGATTCAACTGGGACACAATGGAGATGCTCAACAAAAATAGAATAAAGCATGTTTGACATAACACATTTCTGGCTGTTACTAAGTTTTCTGTAGTTGTTAATAGCGTTTGAAGACTATGAAGTGTATAGGTCTATAGGCTATGTGCATAGATCAGTGTTTTCTGTCATAGTTCATTTCACACAGCATTGAGAATTTTATCATATCCGTAGCACAGCCAATTTTCAGGTCAGCGTCATTAAATGTAGCTAACAGAATATAATTTGTTTCACACGAAGTATTTAAAACTAGTTAGGTAGCTTTAGCTACATTTAATGATGCTTACCTGAAAATGTACTGAGTCAGGCTTGCAGATAGGATAAAACTGACTATGCTGTGTGGAATGAACTATCGTAATACCAAAAGGCTCAACATCGTGTGCGTGTACGTGTCTGTCTGTCTCGAAATGTTTTGTATGGTGTTTTCTCAAAAATGGAGAGTCCTTAAGTTACTAAGGTGTTTTGTTATATATTCGTTTGTTGTTGTTGTTGTTGTTGTTGTTGTTGTTGTTTGATTTTAGAACAACTACGTCAGGCATAGCAGAAGACAACAAACGTTTATTTTTTTAATAGTAGTCCCTAGCGCGTGGACACCTTGATTGAGATGTCTGGTATGAGATGACTGGACTGAGACACGAAAAGTAAGGTTAGCAAAATAGCTAGATTCCTCTGTCGCATGGATGAGAAAAATATAATATAGAGACAAAGACGGAGAAACATGGTTAGAGACAGACATATACAACACAACCATAGATTGATGAACATCAATCTATCACACCTAAATTATACAATCGACTAAAAAAAAATTTAGGCAAGAAAGAATAAATCTTTTCGAGGCATATGAAGTGGCCCTGAAAAAGGCCGTTGGTTTTTATGTTAACACCATTTCGTTAACATAGAGGACATCTCACTGATCTTCTTTTCTTTCTTAAACTTCGTCTAACCTCTGGACCGTAGATGAGGACTCGCTTCAGACAACCTTGTTACTCCATATAGGTCCTTCTTTTCCAAACGCATGTCTCGGTGATCCGGATGATTGTCCACGATGATTTAACATACATGGGTAAGACCGTACGGAACAGCATCGAAGATACGAGAGTAGAGGATTCAACGTTTGTCCTCATCTTGTGACGAGAACAGGTGAAGGGATGAAGTGAACCGCGTTTATTTATAGTGGATGACTTCACTGAGTCTGTATTCCAATCCGAAGAGAGCTACCTGTGACGTCACATTCCCTATATAGGTGCGCTAGCGTCTGTGCGCAGTGAATCAATGCGACATTGTTTTTTGAAACATGACGGAAATTAAGAAGACAATGAATTGGGGTGCACCGGCCGTGGAGACGAGAAGCGATGGCACAGCAGCGTTTACCAAAGTCAACACAAATCTACTTCCAGAAGAGGTCAATTTCAATTGGGATTTAGTGGATTTTCTCTCTTCGTCGCAAGAATTTGTTCCGGTACCAGTACCTTCGCCACCTTTTCCTTCTTTACCACACGTCGAGGATTTTAAATAGAGACAGAAAGAAGAATTAGAGAAATGTTTACAACAGCGGAAAGAAGCAGAACAAGCTTTTCTCCTTCAACAGCACAAGCAAGAAGAAGAAGAGGCAAGAAGGAAACGACAGGAAGAAGAAGAAGCAGCGAAGAAACAAGGTCTAGGAGAGAAGGAGAACAAGGAAAGTCAAACTGTAACGGTACTCTTGGACAAATGTATCAGACTTATTTATTACGACCCAAGAGAAAACGACCTTCCCAAGCCAAACAGACCATCCCTGTTAGTACGCCTGAGATACCAGTCCTAGTGATTTCTACCCAATCATCGACAGGAGCAGGTCCAGAAGTTGGCCTTGGCCCTGGCAAAGGCTTAAGGCAGTTAAAACTGAT